>VXBO01009808.1:104301-161232 GCA_013400135.1 Rhinoptilus africanus | reverse complement strand
TATCAGGATCAACCAGCAGAACTCCAGCAGAGGAGAACAGTACAATTTAAGTGATAAAACTCACGATTAAACCCTGGTATGGCTAATTCAAAAGAACTATTAAAATGAACTCTTTATTTTAAAAGGAACAATATTATTCATTTTTTAACACACACACACACACCCCAAATGACATATCTGCCACAGTAAATGGGGCTATTCTCTTTTCAGTAATCAAAACTGTCTTGTCCCTTCCTCCGTATACCTCTGCTATCNTCCCTTCCTCCGTATACATCTGCTATCCAGTTATTGACCTATGTATTTGCTCTGCTACACCCCTGTTTTCTACCTGTTAAAAAAATTACCAAAATTAGTGGGAAGATTCCAAATTACTTGAACATTCTTACTTACGACTTGAATCAATTTAGGTTAGGTTTAAACCTAGGAAAATCAAGGCATTTTTTCCCCACAATGTAACAGGAAAGAGCAAAAGAAATCCAGCATAAGCAAATGGAACAAGGCTGAGAAACTAGAAATGTAAGATATAAATAGAGGCACCTAAAAATTCAGAATTTCTCTTGAATTTCCCTATGGTGCACTTCGAAAAGCAGAAAGCTTCATGGAGAGGATTGGAGGTGATATTTACAGGATAATTAGATACCTACATATGGAAGATACGTGACACAAAGAGACACGCGTATACAATATATATGTAAATAGATACCAAAGGAAAAAGGTGGCTCAGCCTCCCTCTCAGCATTAGCTATATATAAGTCACAGGAAAAAAAAATAACTCAACATCTAAAAATTACATAGACCTAAGCTTGTCTGCATGAACCTAACTCCTATTCCTAACATAAAAATGCACATCATTATTGAAAGTCCCTTGTCAGAAGTACTAAATTAGTAGTTTTAGTCTGTTGATCAAAACTAAGTTTTCACACTTTCTTTGCCAAAATGTATTTCAGTTTTAAAAGCTTAATTCCAATGAGTGAAATTTATTATTTATTTTCTCCTCAGCATCAAACACTTCAAGCAGGAATCATTTTTTAGATTTTTTTTTTTATCTGAATGTGTAGCAGTCCAATTTTTCATGATACCAATCACATGGAATTAAAGCAGATAACACCAAGATTGTTCTTTTCTCAGATTACTGCCATTCCAAAAGAAGTTGTTGCTTTGGCTTACTAAAGGTTGATCACAAACCATATCACACACTATATAATACTATCAGAAAGTAAGAATTCCACCCTAACAATGGAATCATATTTTAAAATAAAACAGAAGACCAAATTGTGCATATACGTATCCGATTAACTGGAGTTTCTAAGATATTTCAGGGCAAGCCTCGCTTCAAGGTAGAACTAAAACTGTACCCCTATGCAAAGCAGGCAAGCAGAAAGCAGCTTGAAAAAAAAAAAACAACAAACCAGTGTATTATTAGACTACTAGAGAATGAAAACCTACCTATTTGTTTTGCAGCTTGTAATATAGTTTTTAAATCACCATTTACAGTTTGATGTTCTTTTTTGTCCAAATTGTCATCCACAAACTTTATTATCTTCTTCCAAGTAAGATCAGACTTCAGCAATTGTTCATGTAGTTTTGATCTTTTAATCTGAAAACGCAAAATGTTTTGGTTTTTTATTTTTTTAATTCAAATTACTATATGGAGGTTCCTTTAAAATTAAACACCAGATAAAACCATCTCTTTCCAATTGCATTCAGTTTCCCTATTACCTGTTCTTTACGCTCTTTCCTGAGTGTAAGGATGGAGGAGGATACACACATACACACTCTCACGACTTTACTCTTTCCAGGGCAGAATTCTCTGTAAAGCCAAACTCTTGTAACTTCAAGAGATTTACAGCTCTCAAGATTCCAAATTTGTTTCACATTACAGGTTCCACAATGCATCTTTTGCTTTAATGCAATATTTCTTGGGGGAAAAAATACCTAAATTCAGTATAACTGTATTTATTCTAAACAATCCCCTCATCAAGAATGTGAGGTGAACTTAATATTCAAAGGGAGACATTTGTCTCCCCAGCTCTGCATAAGCTTGGAGCTAAAAACATACCAGCCCAGCTCAACTTAACTTCCTGAAAAATGAGAGAACTAACTTTTGCACTAACACAGCCAAGCAACCCTATCCATGTAGCACATAAATCACAAAGCTACAGCAAATTTGACTTTGAGTGAAGACACTATGAAGGAAAGGACAGGAAATTCTACACACTCTGCCCAGTCTTGCTTGCCTGCTCTTATTAAATAGCAATGCAGCTAAAGAAAGCAAACAATTCTAACTATATACACACTAATACTTTACCATTATGCTTTGGAAAAGAGGAAAAAAAAACTTTACCGTTAAATCAGCTAATTCTTCACTGTAATCCTCATGTTTAGTGACATTTGAAAAGGAGCGTAAAGCGCCTGTAAGACGAGGCAAGGCCATCTGTTACTCATTCAGTGATCCATAGGATGAGAAATCAAATCCCAGTTCAAGCACCTAGATGAGAACAAAAACAATAACATGGCTTTGTTAATGCTATAAATACAAACTCGCATCACAAACTTGAAAGACCTTTTTGAGCAAGCAGAACTTGGCTGGCACTTCAATTAAACAAGTTTAAAAGAAAAATCTCTCTCTCAAAACGCTGATAATCAAGATTCAATAGAAGGGATGTGAAAGGCACAGAGCGTAGGCAAGACGTGGTGACATGCAGAGGTCACTCAGCAGGTTCTTCTTCTCTCTCCTCCCTAAAGAAACGTTACCAGCAATGAGGCAAAGTGTCAATTATTCCTTTAGCACCACTAACACAAGAGCGTTATAGCGAAATCTATCTAACTGAACTTCAGCTCCCACAGCAGTAAGTGATTACAACCCACGGGAAGATTTCCTCTGAATCAGCCCACGTTGGGAGCTTTCAGATCATCAACAGCCTCCAGCACTGACGCAGGGGCATCCTTCTTGACAACTACTTAGCCATCTTGAACCAGCAAACAGGCAAAGAAAATTACAACAGGAAAAAAAAGGATCATAATACACATAGCACTGAACTACTGGAAGAGATAAGGGGAATAAAAGGGCTGCCGGAAAACTGAAAAAAAAAGCGTGCCTCGGAGCATTTTCATCTCACAACTGGGAGCATTAAACACACACTCAGAGAGCGCGGGGCTCTCCCCAGGACTACAGCCTATTTCTGAGTGGTCTTATTTCCTGTGTGAAACAGGCTCATACAGCAAAACACAGCTGTTCTCCATCTGAACTTGTACTTGTTCCAAGCCTTTTACTGAAACCATTCTCAAAGTTGTTTAATTTTGAAAGGTGCCCACAGCTGAATTGTTTAATGAACTCTTAACGCACAGCTACAGTTTCTGATGGTAGCAGATAGATACAGATTTAGATTATTTTTGAAACAGCTAATGATACCATTACAAACCTAATGATCTGCGTCATTCTTAGCATGCAAGACCATCAGCCGTCCAGAATTTAAGGAACTTAAAACAGAGCTAACGACTTCTCACCTCCCCCCACAGTCATATACTGTACAGAACTCCCTGCTTTAATCCAATTATCCTTAACATTTTTCTTCATTTAATGAGTACATTTGTATTTTAGCTATCAACTTTACAATACAGCACAGAAGCAAATCCAGATGCAGCGTTCCAGTCACAGACAGAGAAATGTCACTGACTTGTCAGGTCTGCTTGTTTTCTCACCTCGTGTTAAGATGCTTTTTGAGAAAAGCTATCACAACAGCTGATACTTTCAAGACAAATGTTATAATGATGAAGCTACAAAATGTGGAAATATAAAATCTTTAACTGTGAAGGGGTTAGAGAGGACATGTTCAAACCTAGAAGCAGAGCCAAGCAACACCGCGGCTTTTGAGACGTTCAGTGAATATATGACATGTTAGGTCATACCAGCATAGTGCCTAGTGAAAACACCCTGTGAACATTATAGCCACCATTACAGAAGAGAAGTAATGTGTCCAAAATTTGAAGGAATCTAACCTGACCCTTTTTGTTTGGACCCAAACAAAAAAGGTAAATCACTCTCTTTTTTCTCCAGTGACAGCATTGCTATTAGCTATCATAGATCACTCCATTTTGCCTATCTATTTTATGCCTACACTCAAATACCTACTTCTATAGAATTATGGTTCTTTACAATAACATAATTGTAATATTATTATCTTAATTGTCCTTTCTGAAATATCATGCACAGTAATTTATGGAAGTTTGAACCAACTTTTAAAAGTTCAATTTTCACACACTCTTTTAGGAGATTTTAAAGCATCTCCAGCAGGCCCATCTCAGTTAGGAAACTGAGTTTTAAAGGAGTATCTCTTCTTCCTTTATTCATCATGCTATTAATACTACCTGAAATAAAAAACCTGGAACCCTAGATGTCAAGTAAGGGCATACCTCCACAACCACAAGCTTAGACAAAGAGGCAAATCCAGCCCCGAAGCCCCACAGTTGAGCTTGCACTAATAAATGCTGCTCCACACGTGCCTATGTGTTTTCAGAACTTGCTGGTCCCCAGGGCGGGTGATTTAGCAGAGCATCTGCCCAAGGCTTCTGCACCTCATTTGTAGGCAAGCTCCACGTGCCCTTCACTTCTTGTCCATGACACCCGCGCTCAGCAGGGCACCACAAGAAAACAAAAATAGCCGTCAATTAGAAGGCAGGGGACAGGTGCAATTACTCTATTGTTAATGTGAAAACCAAGGTGAAGAGTAAGAACTTAGACAATTATTCTGTAACATCCTATAGCCAGCTGTAAATACTAGGCCAAAAATGCTGTGGCCCTATGAGATGCAGCATAAATTTACACTTGTTTAAAAAAAAAAAATTAGTTACCTGCTTTCGTGTAAAGCCTGCTGATGTAGATACCTGCCTGCATCACACTGCCTTTAGAGTGGATCAGCTACTGCTTGTCTTCCCACAGCCACCATGGGATCATAGAACGGTTTGGGTTGGAAGGCACCTTAAAGATCATCTGGTTCCAACCCCCTGCCCTGGGCAGGGACACCTCCCACCAGACCAGGCTGCTCAAAGCCCCATCCAGACTGGCCTTGAACACCTCCAGGGATGGGGCATCCACAGCTTCCCTGGGCAACCTGTTCCAGTGTCTCACCACCCTCACAGGAAAGAATTCCTTCTGATTTGACAGAAATATACCTGTTTTCCTGCAGCTTGTACATCTGTACAACTGTACTACCTATAAAATGACCCTGCTAAGGTTTTGGTACAAGGACCTAAAAGGCAGCAGTGATTAAATCCTTTGTACCAGGGCCCACATATAGAGATGCAAGATGAAATTTTGCTATTCTTCTGCCCATTCCCCCTTGAAAAAAAGGTGTGAGAATAGGGACCATGTTATTTCATGTTTGTAGAGGGACAAGTGGAATGGGAATTTAACCTTAAGAGCAGGGCATCTTCATGTGGTAAATATATCTTCCCATCCCCAATCAAGTAAGGACAATTTGGGCCCATTCTGCTAATGATATTTAGGAAAAGGAATGAAGTTTAATGATCCCTATCACTATCTCAGATTTCCTGCCTCTTAAAAAACCCTTAAGTTTCCACCAAGCTTGTTTGTAAAGCAGAAAAAGCAATATCCACCTTTCTAGAGCTTTGTGAGGATGAGAGGCGATAACTTTTAAAGCCTATTTTACTTCTTTTAAAAGCAAGTGTGATTTTAACATTGAAACTTTTTATGAGAGAAAGTAAAACATAAAAGCAGATTATACTCAGAATTCAAGTATGAAACCATTCAAACTTTATTGTTTGAAAGTAAACCTAATAGTAAACCTGGATCATAATCTCAGCAGGTTTTTATTCATTAAATGGAAACATTTTTTAAAACTGCTAGCGATATTACAAAGGTAACGAACATTACTAGGGAAGTCTTCCATTTCGTATTTTCACCAACTACTTAAGTTTTTCTCCCACTCCTGGCCTTCCTATGCTTTTTCTATAGGCAAATAACAGAACTCTCTTCCTTTTCTCCACTGAAGTGTTGCAGAGATTATGGTCAAAGAGATGCCCTTTTTAAACATACTTAATTTCTGTACTTTCTAATAAAACAAGCCAGCTGCCCAGTAGGCCTAAGAGAAGGGGCCTGCTCAGATCTAGAACCTCCATCTTCAACTTGAACACTAATCTTTCTTTACTTACAAATAATGGAATAACATAGCATTAACAGAATCACAGGTAAAATCCGCAGTTACACTATCCTAAAGCAGCTTCTGTAGCATCTAGTATTTGACTTGCTGTAGGTCCCTTAAAACATCACAGCAGTCATTTTGTTTAAACTATTTAAGGAATATTGAGCCACATCACCAGGTTTTGCCTACATTACCTATAATTCTTTAAACTACTGACAAGTTTCTTGCAGTCTATGTAATGTCTTATTTAGAAAACCTGAAGAAGTTATTATTGGTTACTAATCTAAACAAAGAACATTATAAAGAAAAAGAGGCTTTTGGCAACTAATAGCAGCTTGCTATTGACCACATAGCATTTAGATCAAATGCCACTTTCACAAGTGAAAGTGGAAACATTTCAATTGCAAAGGAAGCTAAAAAGGCAAAAGATATCCCAGTCATAAGATAATAAGAAAAATAAAGGGACAGTGCAGTAACTTTTTGCACTTTAAATATATTTTAAAAGCATCAAAACAAATCTTTAGCACAGTATTACCTAAATCAACCACAAAACCAGCAAGACCATGAGGACAAATTAAGACATTTAAAGTATATCCACACAGAGAATATTTCACTTCTTTGCACTACTATGCAAGAGGAATAAAAATAAATAAATCCTGAAGCATTAAATTTTAGTGACATGAACACACTTTAGTATTGCTACAGTTAACCTCAGCAGCTTCACTAACACAAAGGTAAACTTCATACTTTATTTACAAATAAGACTCAATATTTTAAAACCTCCACATTCTATTCAGTGTGTATTGCTCACTAACATTTTAAAGAAACAAGTAAAAGCATTAGATGAAAAAGCCTTCTTACAACAATGGGGACACTTGTATTAGATCCAATTAAACTTCTTATCCAAGTATGTTGATGCAAACAGTACAAATACAGCACCTACTGTCAAAGCTGACAGCCAGGGATAATAGTGGTTTAATAATGTCTGGGACATTAATCATAAACAGCAGGCCAAAGCAAGATACTACAATATTAGTATTTTCCAACTTCATATTTTTCTCCTTTATAAGCAGCGCTACATGATGTAGTAACAGTTGTACACTTTCAGACACCTAATTTTCTGCAAAAGGCCCAGATTTCACACTGGAATTCTCTCAAGTTGTCTGGGCTGAATATTGTTGATCGCCAGTCAAGACTGGGTCAATCTCTGAAAGGGAGATGTCAAGATTAAGGAATACATACTCAGGAAGAAATAGTGGCTGCCTGATACACAGTATTCTTCTCCAGCATAATGAGGAGGCCTAACAGTGCCTGTGTGTGCCATCATTTGTACAAGACACAATTTCAGATCTTAATTATATAAGTCACTAAACCAAAAAAAACTTTAAAAATAATGGAACTGCAAGCAATGCATTCAGTATTAACCCTTTCCAGATTCTCTCTCTGTCACAATCTTAGCCATGCCCATGGGATTCATCACCAGCTGCCTGACACAGCTCCTGCCAGCATCAGCTGGAGAGATGCTCCCTGTGATTATGCGCAATATGGTTTTGGTGTGATACCAAACATCTGGCTTGGCCCAATAACATGTTCATTTTATATGTGCTTTGAGATCATTACTAAGGATAGTTGTTTCTGGGAAAAAAAAAAATTAAACAACCCTTTTTTCAGAATAATTCATCTTTCTTTTCCAAGAACGTAGACATAGTTCAACTGCTAGACTGAGAAATGTCTGTATGTTTGCACTCCACCACTTAACTTTTTCATTTCCTGCAGCAAGAGACAGACTGCATTCCAAGCAATAGAGACTTAGGGCCATGAAGATGCTCCGAGGGCTGGAGCACCTCTCCAGTGAGGACAGGCTGAGAGAGTTGGGGTTGTTCAGCCTGGAGAAGAGAAGGCTCCAGGGAGACCATATAGCAGCGTTACAGTACTTAAAGAGGACCTACAGGAACGATGAGGAGGGATTCTTTATCGGGCAGTGTAGCGACTGGACAAGGGGTAACGGTTTTAAATTGAAAGAGGGTACATTTAGATTAGACAGTAGGAAGAAATTTTTTACTGTGAGGGTGGTGAGACACTGGAACAGGTTGCCCAGGGAAGCTGTGGATGCCCCATCCCTGGAAGTGTTCAAGGCCAGGCTGGATGGGGCTTTGAGCAGCCTGGTCTGGTGGGAGGTGTCCCTGCCCATAATCTGTAAAGTCCCTTCCTACTCTAACCATGCTGTGATTCTATGTGGAGATGTACTGTAAGCAAATCTCCAACTTCAACATACATAATACATATGTTCATTTAAACACTAGGCATAAGTCACAAATACAAGATGGGGGGGTGAGGTGGTAATGTGTGTTTTGGCATTAGCTTCACAGGGTGCTCTGTGCGCTTCTCTCTCTTACAAGGTGCCATCAACAGAGGCTGAAAACAAATCCAAGGGGTTCATCTTACTCCATTTCAGAAATGCCTGTCACTAAAGATAAAGAGGTGTAAGGAAGGTAAATCTGGACATGTGTCCAAAGGAAGTAAAGGGAGGATAAAAACCAATAGATATGTGAGAGAAAGAAAAAAACCTCTGAGTTAATAATGACAGCTAAGTAACGCATGTTGCTTCTCACCAAGGATGGCTGAGAGGACGTGGGATGCACTCCAGCAAAAATAACTGCTGTAATAATACACACAGAACAGATGATCACGTAACTGCTGTGCTAAGACCATGCTAGAGCATCTGCTCAGATGACAGCAAGAAAGTCTCCATAACACATTCCTGTAGTGAACAGCAGCCTAAGTTTGTATCTACAAGCACACTCAAGGATAAAGCCCCCAGTACTAACTACCGGCCATGAAGATGGCATTGCCACGTTCTTGGAAACTCAACTTCAGGAGGTAAAAGAGAATTGCTTGTAACAGTTGCTAAAGATTCAGCATAAAATTTTAATGGAATAACCAACTTGAAGTTACTGATCAGTGGTACAACTGTGTGACCACCTGCAAATGGAAATTTGTATAAATAATAATCAGCATACATAAATAGGCTTACTGTAGCAGAAAACCAATAATAAAAGCTTTTATCTTCTCAGTTTTAATGGGAAGTCAAGAACAGAAAGAATCTGTGTTTCTCTGCTGTGTGCAGTCTGCTTTAAAAATATCATTCCGCAAGTCAATCCTTTGTACCTGTGATAACAAGTGATCTTTCCACCATTGGGGCCTAACTGTACTTCCCCAGTTGATTACCATACCAAGGCTCACAAAAGATCTGAAGGTGGCCACAAGCAAAGCTTACCAAAACAATTTTTTCCCATTCTAGCACTGCTTCTAAACTATGCTGGGAAATTATTTCCTGCTCATCCACCCTCTTGCCATCTCCCAGGAAAACAGTTTACAGGTACATTAGCCCTGATAGAACAAGAGACGGTGGTGTCCCGTAACACTTTACTTCAAAACATTAGTGAAATCAATCTGAGAGGGTGAACTGACCTTACGTTACATAAGAGGAGAGAATGGATGCATCTACATGTCAAAATCCTTCAGTAACCCAAAAAGAAAAGCAAGAACCAGAAAACAATCATCTTGCAAAGATACAGCTAATGGTATTATACAAGAAGCATTTAAGTGTAACATAATTGTGCAAGAGGCAAAAATCATCACATTACAGCTCTTCTAGAAAGATTTGTTGAATACGATCTACACAAACTTGTGCAAGCACCTTTATGCAACCAAGGCAGGTTAACATGAGGAGTTATCAGGAATAGTATCAGCTTTGCTGTGCAGTCAGGTACATCTCTCATGGATAACATACATCTACGCCTGGACACAGACAACTGTTAAGTACTGTGAAAACTCAAACATCTGCTCATGTAATATTACTAGCTAATTCCAAAAAGAAGAGATAATGACTCAGATTAACACCACTGAAGTTAATAAACTGGAGCTCTACTTTAGCAGGTTAAGAATATTACTTTCCTTATTTTTATGAACTTTTTTACAATAATAAAGCTATAATAAGAAAGCCACTTTGGGATAAAGCAAAATATCTTTAATTAACTGGAATACCAATGCATATAATAGAAGCCTACTGTTGGGATATCCTAAGCTCAGGAAGCAAGTAAAGTTAACCAAATAATTAGCTTTCAAAAGACAAGATAAATTACACATTGGCTCACAAGCTTGGTGTACAGCTACAGGTTCTGCTTTTTATTTTCTTCTGAGAAATAAGTTCTTAAGTTTGGTACACAGATGAAAGTAAATCCAAAGGACTCTTCAAGGGAAATGGGACTACCACAAGGAAAGCAGTTCTATTACACCTTCAAGCTGCTTCAGCAGCATAAAAGGAGGAAGACCAAAAGGAGACATTTATTTAACAAAGTGCAAAATATCAAACTGTGTATCCAATGGTATGGTACCTAAGTCATATTGTTCATGGTAGGTACATCTTATTCATCATTTAGTTAATTACACTTTAGAATTCTCCATGGAAGGAAATAACTAACTTTTTTATATTTCAAAGCTTGAGTAGGTTTGTTTAAGAGAAGGGACAAATCTAACAATGTAAATAATAAACTTTCAGCAGATGTTACAGGAACAGTAAAAATACCATACAGGGACAACTTCTGTTTGGAAACTGTGCCCAAGAAATAGACTATGCTTCATTTTTCTGCTCTCCAACTCTCCCTCCTTTCCATCCCCACCTCTTACAACACTAAAATATTCAGTCTTACAAACAAACCTCGGGATAATCTGCAACATTTGACCATTTCAAACTGAGAGCTAAGGAATGCCTTTTTGCCACCACTTCCTATGAAACCAGCATCAGTCCATGCCTACAGGAGGAAACTATTCCCCCAAACTCAGCACTCACACTTGCCCTTGTACTTTAGGAGGGGAAGGGGCGGGGGGGGACACCACCTGTTCTAATCCCAGTCCCTAAAGACTAATTAGAGATACAAACCCTACACTTACTCCCAAAGTTTGCCAATCTTGTCTAGGTGAATGTTAAAAAGTCATCTAATTAAAGGCTGCTTCTAGCCAGATCTAAAGTTGAGCTCCTAAACAATTGGAAACCAGACTGGAGAGGAGAAACAAAGTCATTCTGCATTAACAAATGAATTTGACAACTGGTTTGTTAGAAGATCTACTATTCTTATCTTGATCCCCAACACACATCCCAGGCACGTTACTTGAGACTCTGCACAGAAAAGGTCACATTCTGAATAGTGGCCCCAAGAACTCTCTGTTAATCTGTCGACTCATACCTATGTCCTTTAGTATGGGAGTACCTCATGTGTCTACGGTGGCTACGTTCACTACACACGTAACCAGACACTACTACACTTATAAAGAAAGAAGTACCATACAAAGCCTACAGCCTATTTCCTTCAGGGCATTTAGGCACAAGCACTGACATTATTTTCTCCCAAAACAGGTGGTTTTGGATAGAAAACCAAAAATATGAAAACATTTCTAAAAACCTATGCCTGAACCATGCAGGAAGATTCAAACTTCCCTTATGGCAGGCACTTGGATGGGATTTAATCCCTAAGCATAGCATCTAATGGCATTTGAGAGCCTTTACAGTATCAAAGAAATTTGCATGGGCCAGTAGATGTGACATGGAGGGTGTTCGCATCCTCTGAAACAGTAGCTGGATACAAGGTCTAACTCTGTGAAGTTTTTAAATTGGCAACAGGTGTGTGTTTAAGCACCTGAACCACTCATCAGATTTACAGACAATTAAACAAATGCCCCAAATACTGTATTATCTCCCAGTTCTAAATACCTGGATGTTTATTATCCACTCAATACCATTATTATCCTTCGTAATTAACTCTGATCTCCTCCAAAATATGGTTTCAAGGCCTCAAAGTCGAAACTGAATTGCTCTGAATCTGGAGCATCTCCCACAAATTCTTTTGAAGGAAGCACAAACCATCCCTTTTGAGAAAAGCATAACTTATTTTAGCACTTAAGAACAATCTCAAATGCAGTAAAACAAAAGACTAAACCAGATACGATAAGTCTCAAGACCCTGTCTGTACATTGTTGTTTAAGCTACAAAGGAGAGGTTGTACAATTGTCCTCTCATTCCTCATTAACCCATCCTGTAAGATTCCCAAAATAACTTTGGGAAGGTTGCTGAAACGGGGTAAAGGTGAAATAAAAAAGTACTATGGGAAAGCCTAGAATATAGTTCTTAAGAGGCATATAAAGATCTGTTAGATATCAGTTGCCATTATTTTTAAGAAGACTATTTTCATAAGAGACAATAAAGGGGACATATAATGTAAGTGCCCCCGAAGCACCAAGCTTCCTCCCAAATCCCTGTACATACGTGGGAGGCAGTATCGGGATCCTCAGGATCCCAAAGCAGCAAGCACTCTGTAACACCTCTACCAAAAAACATTGTTGCACGTGTATGTACAGTATCACAAGTGATTTTTACAAACTGATCTGAAAGAAAAGAAAACGAAGTCTTCTCTGTATGTGGACAAGTCCAACTATAATGACTGGTGAAACTCCTACAGACTTGGAAAATACATTTCTGAGGTTCATGTGACAACAGCCAAGTTGATCATGGCAGAATGTCTTCTTGAAGTTGTAATACTGACTGGATGAGCTCTGTTGCTATTAGCATTACAAAAATCAGAACCAAGGGTTCATTAACTGGTTAAATAACACTGTCTCTAGTACTTTATGACATTGCTATTTTATACCCTGCTGAATTCGTCATCAAACTCCATGTCCAAGAATTGCACTGACTTGTAAGTAAAGGGGTGGATGTCAATAGCTTCATCAGAAGTGGATCACAAAATTGATGGGTTTTTTCAGCATGGCATAAAGTGAACTCTTCACAGAAAAGTCTTCGGCAACACCCACGTCACTTGGAAAGACAGGATGTCAATTCTGAATTAAGTGTCTTACCATACATCAAGAGCCCTCCTTAAGGACTTTTCTAGTAATTAGTTACAGTTCATAAAACCACTGCATCTAGCAGACAATGCACAGTAGCTGTATAAGCACACCACTACCTAGGACAAGATTCATATTTAATCTTAAAAGAACAATTGTTCTACAAAAGCACTGAAACAAGACTTGTCATTTAGAGAAAATAGAAAATATTTTTTGTGTTCAGCTATTTAATCAATAATACAAGTAACGCTAGCAATATGAAACAGAAAATCAGCAAGTACTTCAAAATAAGCTACAGAATTCTTTTCAAAACAGAAATACACAGATTTTTAGATCACTTAAGAAAGAAGCTGTAGAGTCTACAGTACTTCTAGTAACACACAAGCAAACTCATTTAATTGTCACGTACTAAAAACATGCAACTGTCCTTCGAAAGAAACAAGAGTCCTGGCCAACTTTGGCTATTACTAAATAAAAAATCCCCAAAACTATCAGCTCATCCAATTTCCAGCATTTTTTGTGACAGTAACAATTTTTATCAATGGTTGCAAGGAATAATACAGAAATATATAGAAAGTTACTCATTACATGTAAATTAAAATAACCAATTGTCTTTGTCCACACAAATGCATTGATTTCATTAAAATAATGCAAAGGTGTCGTGGAATTTTAAGTGTTTGCTATATTTAGCAACATTTGGATTTATTGCATTCATCTGTTCTTACACTTTTTCTACCATTCAGCACCTTGTTTAGAACCTGCCATAATTTTTGAGTAGAGGTTGCAGAAAGTTATGAGAAACTTTGAGGAAAACTCTGCTAGTTAGTAACATCAGTGAACACTGAAGATGAGACTATTTAAGTAGGAAAAGCCTTCTCATTAATATCAATGAAAACTATCATCGGGATATTCTAGTCACGTGCACACTTCCTTACAAATACACAGTAAACACCTTCCCAATGATACACAGCAATTTCTGAGCTGAAAGCTCTGCATTTCATCCAAAATTCACCTTGCTAAAAAGTGGTCTAATCTTGCATATACTAAGATGTCTTTAATTAAATATCATAGATCATATAAGTATCCTATGAACATTATTTACTAGGTTCCTTCATGTTGCATTTAAGTCGTGTATCAATACATTACACACATTTAAAATTCCCTAAGTTTGAGTAGATTTTAGCACTGTGCAACCCCTCAATCTTTCTAACTTTACTCCAGAAAGTCTCCATCAGCTTTTCTTACCAATGTTGAGGTACCGAACTGCCCAAGACACTCAGTCCCCAGTAACTCCCAGTTTCCTGAGAAACATCACGATTTAAGAACACACAGAACTTCATGCACGTCAACAAGTCTCTCCAAGAGGCTTATCCAAGATATCTTTTCCCATCGGCACACAGGAAACGTACAGATCTACAGAACGCAAAGCAAATTCTACCAATTTTGTTTTCAGACCACACTTTGGCACTTTGAGGGTGCATCAATTACCATCTTATTCCTCCTTTCTACATAAAACAGTTCACAAGAAATCCTAACATGCCTTCTCTTTCTAAATGACTTCTAGCTAGTGCTCCAAGTCAGATGACTTAACGATCACCTCTGGCAGTGACCAATGTCTTTCACTATTTATTTGTTAGCACTTGCTATCTCTCAGTCTTTCTAACATTCCTCCCAAAAGTCTCTGTCAGCTTAATTACTTTCCCAAAGGTATGCCCACATGAACAAATCCCTCATGGTCTAGCAGTCCTCCCTCATCATAGCACACTGAAGGTTCAGTCCAGCTCAGGGGCTAAAGAAGCAAAAGTTTGTCTTTCCTACCAGAAAAGTAAACAGAGTTGCATTCAAAATGGAGCTCGGTGTGTGACACAATGTGGTCAAACAGTAAAGTGCAGGGAAGATGCCTACAGATTCCCAAAAAATCAACTCATCAAGACAAGCTTTTCCAGTTGAGGAATAGTTGAAAGTACAGTCCAAACTACCATGGTCTTCCAGGCACCTCTTGGGATACCTCCCTCTTCAGACCTTCTTCCTACTGCCCAGAGGCAATACTACATCCTCCCCTGCAAACAGAGTTGTAAAGAAACACAAGGTTGTACAGAAATACCAGAGGCTGTCCCAGGGCAGACAACTGTCCACTTTTGATGTCCACCAAGCTTGTAAACCACCAGAAATGTGTGCTTATTCATGAGAAAATAGGGAGAACAAAAATTGCAGCACAACGTTATCATTCTTGGCTGATATAATGAAAAGGAAAATAGCCCCATTATGTCTCTAGTAATATGAGGAGGTTAAAGCAGAACTTTTTCCAGTTGTGCAGTTTATTAAATGGTTACATTTCTAGAAATGTAGTTGTGTTCTTTTAGAATATATGTAAAATTTCTTAAAACGTTTTTTAGAAAAATTGTACTGTAAGCCAAGAAATATGCACATATTAGTCAAGATTCTCCTATTTAACAGTTAAAAGCCTTTGAACAAGTATCATGAGTATTTAGCACGGCAGATATATAAACTGTTCAGATTTATAGAATCAACTTTTAAAGGCTCCCTATAAACAAAAATGCCACACTAACAAGAAAATTATAAAACAAAGCATTTCTTTTATATTCATGCTTCAGAGGCAACACAGCTCTTATACCACATGATGTCATCCTCAGCAACAAAAACCTCAGGGAGAGGAGAAGTAAGAGGGGAGACAACATCTGTGCTTATGGTGTTTGTCTGCCCGAGCAACTGTTGTATGTCCCATATTTTCTCCCTGTGTCACAGCGAAAGGGAGTGAGTGAGAGGCTGGGTGGACGTTTGGCTGCTGGCTGAGGTCAACTCACCATAAATAATAAATTTCTTGAAAGAAGTGGAAGAGAGGACTTTCAGAAATCCTCTTTATTCCTCCGTAATCTTCCAAGAAGAGGACAACTCATTCACCCTTAGAGCAGCAGCTAAGAATAATGCCTTCACATTCCTTGAACAAATTAATCAGAATCCATTTTCCAAATACAGACTCACTAAGCAACTCAGTTCAGCAGTCTTCGCTAGTTTCAAAGGAAGGAGTGGTTGATATAGATATGTTTCTGTCTATGTTTTAAGAAATATTTGAATTCAAGCAAGGAAGTCACTACTGTACAAACCCATCTATATTCATTCTCACAGCTTCTTCAGAATCCGATTTATAACTGGAAAACTGAAGTTTACTTTACAAATCACCCAATAAATGCTTCAATCACCAACCCATCACTCCATGATCATCTATTCTTACTGTATGACCAACTTATGATTACAATTCAGGCCTGTAATATCAGATTCAGTTTATTTTCAGGCCAAACTTCCAACATGCCTTTGGGCAAGCGAAAGTAACAGATGGCTCAGAGTAAACACATGCCGTAGAACAAATGATTGCAAAATCTAGGGAGGTGTATAATCCATATCCCCAAACTACAATCCTAACTCGGCATACAACAAAAGGGGAGAGCCAGCTAATTTTTCCCTCCTTAAAATATCAGTTGGGTAAAACATTCTCCACCTTCCTGTTAAAGACATCCTTCTCTAGCATCGTCAAGATTTAACAAGGCCGAAAAAACCCACTAGGTTTTAGTTCACATCTTAGAGAGATGCGCTCAGCTAGAGGCCGGCCACCAAACTCCAGTCCACACGTTAATGCACTGAATAAAGCAAATAAAACACCAACTTCCCTTTCAGCAAGGACAAACCTGTAAATGTCCAAGCAGTCCAGCACAGGCACTGTAGCCTAATTAAGTCTTTCTTTGTTTCGCCCTGGCCTAAAGGATTGTTAATAAACTATAAAGTTGTGTACAACTTCAAGAGGAATATTCTATACCAAATGACTAGAATAACCCCAAGGAACACAGGGCATAGGGATCTTTCACACCACTGGTTAACTCAGTGGGCACTGTTACCACAGAACCAGAGCGCACTACTTCTTCCTGCAATTGTGTTTTTAGGTGTCTGCGCAAAGTATTGGGATGGGTTGACCCCGACCAGCAGCCAAGCAGCCACACAGCTGCTTACGCACCCCCCACTACAGTGGGACAGGGGAGAAAACAGGAAGAATAAAAGTAATAAAACTTATGGGTCAAGATATAGACAGTTTAATAATGGAAGCAAAGGAGGAAAAACAACAAACCCACAAGCAAAGGAAAGGAAATCACTCATCACATCCCACAGGCTGACCAGTGCCCCATCAATCTTCGAACAGCAGATACCTTGAAAGCAAAAAAAATCCCCTTCTTTTTCCCTCTACCTCAGTTTTTATTTCTGACCATGACAACGCACAGTACGGAATATCCCTTTGGCCAATTCAGGTCAGCTGTCCCAGCTGTGTCCCCACCCAACCTCTTGCCCATCCCCAACCTCCTCTCTGGGCAGGCAGGGTAAGAAAAAGAAAGCCGTGATGCTATGAAAGCACTGCTCAGCAACAGCCAAAACACTGGTGTGTTATCACCACTGTTTAAGTCACATATCTAAAGCACTACAGCTCTGACGAAAGTTAACTCCTAAACCCAGCACGAAAACATACTCGCATTGTTTTGTGCAAACAGAGGCAATCAAATTCCTCAGATAGAGACCAGCATAAAGAATGCCCTGACTGTAGATCCCCACAGGGATTGTACTTGCAATAAACATGAAATTGCTCATTCCTATGATGTGATGAGGTGTTTAAAAAGCAAGAATGGGTAAATACAGAATGACTGACTATTGCTCATAAAGTAAGAGTAAGGAGGTACATGATAAAACTGAATTACCAGGTGAAAACAATATTAAATGGAATGCCTTCCCTATGTAGAACGTAATTAAATCTGGGAATTCGTTGTCACAAAATGCCAAAAACACTAGAAGTTCAAGCATACTCAAAAAAAGAATTAGATGAGTCAATGGAAGTGAGATACCTTGGCAGTTACTGAACTCAAAAGCTTAGAGGCAGATCATCAGTTATTTAAATCACCGACTACTGAAAGGTAATATGACAGCATCACTGTATTTGCTCTCCAGCATTTTTTTTTCAGTACATCACTTACATCACCTGTAGTACTGGATGCCACAGGAGAGAGACACTAGACAAACATTTTGTTTGAAAACAGAGCTACAAGTTGAGCTAACAACAGAGATTCTGAGGCTTACAATTCAGGATTTAGGAGCCTAACGTCTCTAAATCTGTTTGTTGGTCCAACCCTTGTTTTCTTCTCTTCTTAGTTCAGACATCAGCTCTCAATATTTCTAACAAACTTCCAACTCCACATTACAGGTCATTTGTTAAACTGCTATTAATTAGGTAAGTGTGTCCAAACTAGAGATTAGATTTTGTTTTTTCTTCTTTCTCCAAACATGAAATCCTAATTTGGTTTAAAAAAAAATGCACAGACTGGAAAGTGCTCAAAACCAACTTCAACAATTGTTACTAAAACCAATTTACCAGGAAAAACATTAGGCTGTTATCTGGAGTAATGAGTGATAATCATCATGTTATTGATCATGCTGGAAACATGGAAAGTCATGAAACGTTAATATTTAAAGATGAGTGTGAGGCCTTAAAATATACCAAGTTGTCATTCCACCAGTCAGTATTAAGGCTCCATTAAGGCTGTTGTCTTTATTGCACTCTGTCTCTAGAAAGACACAAACCAGTTTAGAAGGATGCAGTGGAGGATAACATAAATGACCAGCAATGTAGAAGACATTACCTACTAGGAAAGTTACAACAAACTCAGGTTAGACAGGTTATTGGGAGGAGAAACACGTTGGTATATTTCAAATACACACATGTCAGTTGCAGAAAGGAACAAACAAGAAGCAAACAAAGGGGTGAAAAAGAACCCTGTGCGCTCCTCTTAATTTTAAAAACAGAAAGCCTACCTAGGTATCACTTCAGGTTTAGCTTCAAAAAAAGATCCACACAGAACTGCCAGAACAAAATATTGTCATTTGACAATTTCTTATTTTCTCTCTGATTCAATGGAACTGACTGGTGACCGCACCTTTTCCAAAGGCCAAGCTAACTTTTAAAGAAAACTGAGCAGGTCTAACATTAAAACTAAGTTAAACAATGCATAAAGGCCCTACCTGGGAGCTGGTCAGTGTTACCATATAAACGAGAAGAGAGTTCCTCCAAATATCTACACACCTAATTCCAGGATGATGCAAGTTTACTCTGTCATGGCCAGAAGCAAGCCAGATCCAAAGGGAATTATTTTATTACAGGGTCTGCTGAAAAGCAGTGTGTTTACTTATACTCAGCACATGAATGATATAATTAATGCGGTCTTCGGATGAAAGCCAGATTGCACCTAAACTGACAGTGGATTTGGTTTTCTTCCTCCTAAAAATTTGTCTCTGCAACATACCATTAGGACATAGGTAACCCTTATTGTATCTTCTCTGGAATATCTAATATTTTTTCTACTCATTGACTAGACCCAAGTCAAGTTACTTAGTCAAGTAAGTAACTAAGCTTGACGATTAGATCTCTTCTCTGCAAAAGCAAAGACTACTGGTTCCATTTAAATAGTACTATTCCACAGTTAACTCTTCAAAAAGCCTAAGGATTGAAAAGGACCTACACATGTTGGTATTTTAGGGAAAAAAAAAAAAATAATCTAAATTCAGAACTCATAAAAGCTTTTAAATACAGGTAGTATCTGAATTCCAACAAGACACTGTCCTGAAGGGTAAGCCTTAAGGCACAAGAGATCATCATGCATTTCACAACCAAAGTTTACCATTACTAACCAAAATGAAGCAAGCAACATTGGAAAGGGAAAAACACTCTCCGTGACCATGTGCTGGGGTTTTTTTTCAGTCTTGCCGCCTAGTCCTCTACATCTATTCATACCAGCAGGGAGGACTGAAAGCATCCAGGCCCGGTCAGCACCTGTACCGTCTCCCACTTGACACTATCCCTCTTACCCCCGTCCCAACAACCACACGCCGAGCCCAACACCACACACAGAACGAGAGGAGAACGAGAGGAGAACGGGACCCGNNNCGGCCGCCCCGCGCAGCCGCCCGACCCCCGCCCGCCTGAGCCCGCCGCGCACCTGCCTTCCGGCCCGCCGGTTCCGCTGCCGCCAAGAGCCGCCGCGGCGCGACGCTGCCGTAAAATGAGCGGGCGGGGCGAAGGCAAGCGAGGCGAAGCGGCGGGGTGGCAGTGCGCGGCCGTGCCCGACCCGGCGCCTCGGTGCGGCCCGCTCAACCCAGCCGCCTCACCGGGCTCTGCCGTCCCCGACCAGGACGGGCCTTTGCACACCGCCCGCGGAGCGGGAAGCCGGCGCGGTGTACAGGCCGCGCCTCGGGCGGCCTCCGCTGCCCTTTTCTGTGTAGAAAAACGCGTCTCGCTGAGGTACTGCGGCTGCTGCCCCGCCGCCTTGTTCCGCCCTCCCGCCCGAGTTGTGCCCTCCGTGATCAGACACGGTGTGGGGCCTGTGCCCGGCGGCGTTTCTGCTCCAGCATCGGTGACTTTCCCGGACACGGGTTTCCCTGGCTTTCAGCCCTCTATGATCTTTACTGGCTCCTCCATCAGTGCACGTCTAACTGCTTCCCCGAGCACGTCCGTACACCAGCGTGTGCCTTCAGTGCTCTTCCACACTTAGTCTTGGGCGTTCCTGAGCAATGGGGTTTCTAATCCAAAGGCACCACAGTAAAATGATGCTCAAGACCAAGCTGCACAGAGAGAGGGGGAAAGAAGAATGAGAACCAAGTTGCAAGGGAAAAAAAGGATCACTCCATCATGCTCAGGTGTCTGTATGCAAACACAACTGGACTCTTAATTAAGAGGCCTCCAGCTGGCTAACTGCTAGCGTTCAGATGATTTATTTCTGACTTCTGCCTTCTCAAGTGTCTTGTGTTCTGCCTTGCAAAGCTTGAAATGGCACCGTCTTGTCAGACCACTGAACTGCTTTCATCTCTGCAATTCTAACAAGGATTCTGCTCATGTAAAAGAAGGCAAGCACTCATGCCTGTATGTGCCTGTATGTATATTTGTACACACGCGCCCAAGAAGACAGTAACATACTCCATCCCGTGTTAAAAAGAAGGAAACATACACAGTTTAGAGGCATCATAAAGCGTATGTATCTTGGGTTTGGTAGAGAGTCACATGGAACTTATTCTTAGTGTTTGACTAGTCTAAACACTCAAAATCCCGAATTTTTGCCACTTCAATTCAGTTGTCATGTTATTAAAAATCTAAATAGTGGACTAGCAAAGAGTAAGTACTGTCATTAAGGTGCTGTAACTTGATGCTAGATACCTCGGGATTTCAATTTTTGTAGCATAATTTTACAACCATATTTGCAAAGCAAATGTGAATGTTTTATAAATACTTTATATTTTTAATGTATGGATCTGTCAGGAGAGTAAGGATTAGGCGTTGGCATATTGCTTTCCTTAAGGTGGGAGGAAATTCCATCACAGACTTGTAGTCAAAGCTGTCACTTAACAAATACTATAGTTCTGTCCTGACTTCTTGAACCATGTAATTCCCCTAAAAGCAAGTTTCCAGCCAAACCAAACCAAAACATTTTTTTCTTATCGTAAGGAGAGACTGAGGCAATACTGAGGCAATGTATATACTTCCATTTGTAGACAAAAGCTAGTATAAATAGCAATACATGTATACTTAATAATGAGAGGTGTATACTTATATTTTTAATAGACATTCAGGATGAATTCTACAAACCTAGGCTTTGCAAGGAATAATTTGGCTTTGCAAGGTCGTGTTACCCATGGATCTCCTAAGATTACAGGCTTTGTGGCTTTGTCTGTGTCGCAGTCAAAATTTTGTTTATGGGCAAAAGAGGACTTGCCATATATAGGACCAAGAATTGACTTTCAGACAATGAATGCTTTAACAGTCTTAACAGTCCAAGTTTTCTCCTAGAGAAAAATCTCTTATAGCACAGCTAAAACCTTCATAGTATCTACCGTTTTCTTTTGTGTTATGATCACATTTCAGGTTTTCCTCGGGATTGTAAGGGACCTATCGTTCCCATCAAGGAGAATGCAGGAGAGGCTTACAAGATGTTAGCATCATGAGGTCTTCCCTCAGGATAATGTTCCTCCCATTGTGGTGTTTCTTGTTTTTGCTAGGGGGAGCACAATGTTCCTGCTTTCTTACTCCCTTGCTTTCTTACTCTTGTAATCTGATTGTGGTTTTATACGTTTTCTTAGCACAATCTGCTTCCTTCTCATTAGCTCACAAGTCAAATCTGAGAGTTGCCCTACAGCCTTCCCAGACAGAAATGGCTATAATTTCGTACAAACTGACTGCCTCAGTTTGTCATACTGCTACCATATGTAGTATTGACCAAGCTTAAGATAAAACACATCACGCCATAGTCTCTTGACTACTAAAAACTGTTAAAGCAAGCTAAAAGCAACTGAGGCTGAGATAAGCCCAGACAAATTCTGAGACGCTGCGCTGTCAGGTCAATACAAAGCCTGAGGTCCTCTACTAATGTGAAAAAAAGAATCACATTTACTAGGTTATGCTTGTTTTCTTGTCTTGGAAAATGTTGAAACTTTACATTTTTGTAGCTCTTTGGTTTTGTTGACATTCACTTCCCAGCAGACATCAGGAATATACTGCAGCCTTACTATGCGCTAGCTTTTGGAGACCTTAAATGCACAAGTGGTTGTACATATTAAGCTACTGCTGTTCAACATTTTAAATCATTTTTGAAGGAGTTTTTAAACTAAATGGCTTATGTCTTCAGTTGCATTCATACTGAATGAATGTGTAAGGTGATGTTTTACAATAAAGATACTATATGGTAGATTTTCAATGGACCGGAAGTGCCAGACATTGCATAGAATTAATTTTATCAAATGCAGATGACTCAACATAGTCTTACTAAGTACTTCAGCAAAAAAAAAATCTGATTTTCTCAGTATTTACCAATTTTTTGTGAACACATACTATGTATAAAAGTCATAAAAAATATTTATAGAGAGGACTTTGTCTTAAAAAATTGACATTCCTGCTATACAGAAATCTAGTCTATGCTTCTCTTCTGCATTTGCTTAAGACTCAGTGGAAGCACACAGCTTCTGTCCATCTAAGCCTACAATCAGATGAATCATACTGCAAGAGTACCAGTGCTTCTCAATTATCAGTAAAGGGAGAAAAAAATGACCTGCTCACATGTAGATGTGAATATATCAATATAATGTCTAAAGTTAGCAAAAGGATATATACAAGGTGAGTACAATTTCAGCCTATTTATGGACTAAGATAGACAGAAATGTAAATTATGAGATGAACTTCAGAGGAATTAGCACGTCAGGAGAAAAAAAATTTCTTCTTACCTCATTTGCTTGATGTCCATACCTTAAATAATCCTTTGTGTATTCTCTTTTGTATAGTACCAGATCTTTGGCAGCCTTTCAATATTCTGTAGCATCTAAATCTGCAGTTCATTATGTCTTGCCTTTTGTTTGACTGCTGTGCCTCTTGGAGGTCCAATAAAAAGGCAGAAAAAAGTCTCTGTCTTTTGCATTAAATCCTTCCAGCATGGCCATGTGAGAACTTCTAAGTAGAATTTTAGAAAGAGGTTTCAGTGAAGTAGGCCCTAAATTGTAGAACCTGGGAAGTGAGAAATTTATCTGTTTTTAAGTTTATGAAATACAATGAAAATGTACATGAGTGAATGCACTACTGTTTTTCTCACTTTATGTGTTTCTTAATCAGGCAATGTTGCATTCAGAGTTAAACAAGGGGTTTTCACGTGGAGAACAACGGGTACTCACAAGATCTAGTTTATGGTCATTCTGAGTACTGCCAGCTGGTGACACTGGAATTACTATCTGCAAATGCATTGTAATTTATGGGCTATTTAATTGACTCTTGTTTCTTTCTAACAACTGAAACCTAATACTAATATGTGAACCATGAATTTTACAGTTACTTAAAGTGTATTTCATGTTCAAAAAAGAAATGGACTCATAATTAGAATGACCTTGTCTTTACTTTGACAAGAGAAAACTTACTAAATCACTGTGTTCCAAAAAATTCAACAAATTCTGCCTCTATTGAAGTTGTAAGATGAACCCAACAGACATCCTTGACTCACTGTTGATCTCTGCTGTGATGAGAGTATCAAGCATTCAGAACTAAAGTGCTCTCTGCAGATGCCACTGTTACAACACTGGGAGAAGAATTTTAAATCAATGTTATTATGTGAGGATAATGCAGCTTCCTCAGAAAACATCCAAAATCTCTATTGCTCATGATTACAAAGTAATCATATTGTGCGTGACCACAACTGCAATGCTAGTGAAAGTCGGTGCGTCGGAGATGCTGTCATTCAAATGAGCTATAATTCTTTACAGTCGCCTTGTTCCCATAGCTTTTAATACTTTATTTAAAAGTCACAAAGATATTTTTAGTGGTCTGCGAGTTCTTGAAACTTAATGCACAGTGTTTCATAAGAAAATACTGCCAAAGAAAATACGCAGAAAACTGCTGCAGAGAAATTCATAATTCACATTTGTTCTTTGATACCTGAGCATTTTTTATGCAATGCAGGCTACATAAAAGGGATATATCATCTCCGTTATTACTGGTTCTACGGCATTGCTCTCTGACTTCAATCTATTCATGCTATCTTCTACCGGATATGAATGTACCTAGGTTTAACACACCCAGTTGCTCTGCTCTAATGTAGTGATTTTTTAAACTGTGTGAGCCAGCACAGGCAGGACACAGAAACAATGAGAAAACCACAGATGAAATGCAAAGAGTAAATTTATTTTCGTTACCTTGCCAACCCGGGGATCCCCGAAGCAGCACCCGGGCAGAAACACACAAGCAGGGACACAGGCACTGCTGAGCTTGGTCCATGCAAGAGGATCAACAAACCTGCTGGTTTTGCCTGTTTATCAAGGTTTCATGCAGGTGTAGTTTACCACTGTGCTCTGATCTTTCCCGCAGTAGCATGGGAATCTCAAGTGTGTTCGATGGGGTGCCTCTGAGTCTATCACAGACCTGTGTTATCTAAACCCAAATGTTCTACTTGTCAAGCACACAAGACTAAAGAATGATTAGTATAGAATTATAGAATAGTTTGGGTTGGAAGGGATGTTTAAAGGTCTTCTCGTCCAAACTCCACTGAAATGAGCAGGGACATCTTCAACTAGATCAAGTTGCTCAGAGTCCCCTCCAAACTGACCTTGAATGTTTCCAGGGATGAGGCATCTACCACCTCTCTGGGCAACCTGTGCCTGTTTTTCACCACTCTCGTTGTAAAAAAAATTTGTCCCTATATCTGTTCTAAATCTTCCTCCTTTTAGTTTAAAGCTATTATGCCTTGTCCTATCACAACAAGCCCTGCTGAAAAGTTTGTCCCCATCTTTCTTATAAGCCCCGTTTAATTAGTGAAAGGCCACAATAAGGTCTCCCGAGAGCCTTCTCTTCTCCAGGCTGAACAACCCCAACTCTCTCAGCCTGTCTTCACAGGAGAGGTGCTCCAGCCCTTTGAGCATTTTTGTGGCCCTCCTCTGGAACTGCTCCAACAGGTCCATGTCTTTCCTGTGCTGAGCACTCCAGAGCTCAAGGAGGGCCATGAGGCCCCACCACTCCAGGTGGGGTCTCATGAGAGTGGAGTAGAGGGGCAGAATCACTTCCCTTGACCTGCTGGATACACTTGTTTTGATGCAACCCAGGATACAGTTGCTGGGCTGCAAGAGCACTTTATCAGCTCATGTCCAGCTTCTCATCCCCAGTACATCCAAGTCCTTCTTGCTAGGGCTACTCTCAATCCCTTCATTGGCCAGTCTGTTGATACCAGGGGCTGCCCCAACCCAGGTGCAGGACCCTGCACACGAGCCCAGTTCTCAATCTTGTCCTGGTCTCTCTGGATGTCATCCCATCCCTTGGGCGTGTCAACAGAACCACTCAGCTTGGTGTCATCTGCAAACTTGCTGAGGATCCCAGTTTCTAGGTCATTGATGAAGATGTTGAACGTTTTTTTTCTACACTTCAGCTGCAAGTCACTTGAGCATGTTTACAATCCTCCTTGCCAATCTTCCATTATTTTCCCACATCATCTCAGCATGAATGACTTTCCATATGTAAGAGTTGAATACAGAATGCATTATTATTTTGCTTTTTCTTTCTTTCAGAAAACTATGACCTTTTATTTGCTTTTTAAAATAAGTACATCGGAACCTAATAGAAAATTTATATTATTATATCCAACAAGGAGCCTGAACTTAGAAAACATCAAAAATATTTTAAAAGATTTTCCAGTACTGATTTAGAGAATTATTTTTAAGGGTCTTCTTTAGCCATAGTGTTTCTGTACTTTGGTCATGTGTCTAGTCTGATCCATGCTTGCATAATTGCAAGATGACTGCACTGTGTGTCATGTTTCATGAATTTGCATTGACGTATTTGCCAGCTCTTTATCAAAGGAGGATGAAAAAAAGAAAGCAAAACAAATGGAAACATAATTCCATTCTGAACATGAAACAAACAAGTAACATTTCTTTTGTGAAAATCACTGTTTAAAGATGAATGGAATGGAAAGGAATTAGAATAGAATAGAATAGAATAGAATAGAATAGAATAGAATAGAATAAAAAAGAATAGAATAGAATAGAATAGAATAGAATAGAATAGAATAGAATAGAATAGAATAGAATAGAATAGAATAGAATAATTTCATTTGGAAAGGACCTGCAACAATCACCTAGTCCAACTGCCTGATGAATTCAGGGCTGACAAAAGCTAAAGCATATTGTTAAGGGCTTTGTCCTTAAACACTGACAGGCTTGGGGCATTGACTACCTCTCTAGGAAGCCTGTTCCAGTGTTTGATGACTCTCTTGGTAAAGAAATGCTTCCTAATGTCAAGTCGGAACCTCTCCTGGTGCAGCTTTGAACTATTCCGATGTATCTTGTCACTGGACATTTAGATTAGATATCAGGAAGAAATTCTTTACTGTGAGAGTGGTAAGACACTGGAACATGTTGCCCAGAGAAGCTGTGGCTGCCCCATTCCTGGAGGTGTTCAAGGCCAGGTTGGATGGGGCTTTGAGCAGCCTGGTCTAGTGGAAGGTGTCCCTGCCCATGGCAGGGGGGTTGATATCACAGTATCTTGCCAGGGTGAGACGATCTGCTGGATAATGTTTTGGGTAAACAGTCATGAAGTATAGAACTATTAAAAGCAGTTAAGCCCAGAGAGAAGGATAGAGCGGAACCCTGTGTTTCATAATTTGTTAATTTATTTTTTAAAATTATTTATAATGTAAGAACTATATGTGTGGTCAGGAATGGTGTCTGCTCAGAAATACAAACCAGAAAGAAATTATGTTAGTCTGAGGTATATGTATGGTGTCCTATTTCTTGTTTCTTTCTCATTTGTTTCTTAGGGATTTTGAAAGACTGTGCATTAAATAATTCTTTTATATACATAATTATAGTAGCGTTGAAGTGAACTAAGCTGAAATGTTGAATCATCATGGTCAGCAGGCTGCACTTCACACCCGTTTAGGCTGATACTGATTACTAATACTGTAGAGACAGATTTGGGACCTGGTGAGTAGACCTTACCTGTCATCTTATGTTTTATTTGATTTTTCTTCATATTTCTATATGCCCTGGTGGCACATACAAAAAACGGTAGAACTGACTCTCCATCTCAAGTATATTACTGCAATGATTCTTACTATTTATATTTCCTTTAATAAGTTTGTCAAAGAAGAGCAGCTGAAAAAAGCAGTTTGTTGAAGAAAGTATCAATATCTTATGTCTAAGTTCTGGGTAGTGCTGAAGGTAAATGTGATTGATTCACATGGATTTTGGAAAGAAATTACTGGAAAAAACAACATCATTACAGCTCCCCCTTATATCAATGAAACTTCCCAGTTTCAAACCAAGAATGCCGAGAACTGGTCTTTTGTATTACTTATCTCAGAATAGAAGCACTCTATGTTTCCAATATGATGCATTCCTCAAAAGCAAGGTGGTTGTATTGTAGTTTATGTGATCTGAAGGTGATACTTACTTCGACCAGATAATATTCATCTAGAATCACCTCAGAATACCAGCCAAATTTTCACAGGAAAGAAAGAAAAGGTTGCTCTTCTGGCCAGACACAGACAGAAAAATAATTTTCTCATTTTAACTGATAATTGACCCTTTAAAGGAAAATTTGCATGATCAAATGACAAGATGAACAACAGTATTCTCACCAGATTCTGAAACTGGGACATAGTCATAATTCGCTCAGTCAGCTACACTTGCAAATGTCATCTCAACTCCGTTTTCTGCTTGCTTTTTCCAAGTCCCACGTCCTCACGGCAGGATGCTGGATATCCCTGTGAGCTCTGCTGAAAGTGGAACATCTTTTTCAGTGCCAGGTGCCAGGTCTCTGTCAGTTATGCTGCTAGATGTTTGCCATTCTGGCTCATGTCACTGAGTGTAGCGCCTTAAAAAAGAAGAGGTTAGATTTTGATCACGGGGTTTGTTTCAGAAATGAATATGTGAAGGGGGTTGGTAGCTGTGAGAAACCGGCAGGGGTCTGCTGTAGCTTAACGGTTCACTGCTTACACAAAATGCTGACATATGTGTGTGTATATGTATATCTAGACAAAGAGAAAAAGAAATGTTCAGGATTTTATACAAGTTTTTATTTAAAAACTAATTTTGAGTTATATCCAGATTATTGCTGTGTATTTTTTTATATTAGGAGGTTTCTGAGGCCTGTGAAGCATCTACAGAAACCCGAAATATTTTTGTTGAAAGCTCTGCTGACACAAGATGGGATAGCGCTGTAGGGATTCATGTCACATATACTGCAGGAGGCCGTTCCTACCAGCAGCAAAGCAGAAGCACCAGAAACATGATAGAGTAATTTCTAGCCAGTACTTTTTAAGTCGTGCTTAATCACTAACTTGGAGAATGACTTCAGGCAAATCATTTCAAAAGCTATTAAAAAAAAAAAGAAAGATAATATTCCAACATATCTAATCAGACGCAGATGTCAACATTTGCCCTCTTTGGAAAGGAAATTGTCAATGAAAAGGAAAAACAGAGTGAAGTTGGGAGACACTTGGAAGAGTGATGCCTGAGGACACAAAAAGACAGAACTGTCCCAATACGAGATGAGTAATATCTCATGCTTTGTAAATTGCTGAAGCTGGTGTGCTCACTTCTGACTTAGGGTGGTTGGCATAAAGTAGTAATCGATAAATAGAGTTTTAAATTGCAAGTCTTTTGTTATGGATACCACAGTTTTTCACCTATTTATTCAGGGAAATTGTATTAGCCAAAAGACTTTTAAAAATACTTCTATTGAAAGAGATGTTGAGATGTTCCCACTGAGATTATTTCTTTGTACCTCATAAAGGATTCGTAAGGATTGTCCAGGTGTCCTTTAACACACATAATAAGTATGATTATCCTTTTGATGTGGTCGTTGTGCCCCTTCTCCCTTTTGAAGACTATTCAGGGAACCGATTACTTGTATTGGAGACAATTGTCGTGTGAACTGAACAGAAAGACCCTTTGACAGAGGGGTCTTATTTAAAATGTTAATACTTAGTTTGACAGGAGGGATATGTTGCTTTCTTGTCATATGGCTCACATGTTTCTCATAGGTTTTGTGGTAAAAAGCTTGTCTGGACACACAGAAGGGAGCACACAGAAACTGTGGCTGGTGGGGGTACCTGGGTTATGGGCTCAGAGAACACCCTGTCCAGGCCCCTGCCTGGGCATCCCGGGAGAGCCTCAGCCATGGGTGACATCCATCCAGATGAGTCTCTGGAGCACTGTTAGGACTGAGAGGGTCACTACATAGGGGTATGGGACGCATTATAGGGTGCAGGGGAAGAGCATTTGGGATTGCACATGGGATGTTTATAGAAGGAAAGGCAGCAGGGGAGGAGGTGAATCTAAGAGATTTGAGGAGGAGCTGTCATGGGAAAACAGAAGGTTAAGGGGACTGAAGGAGCCAGTAGCAGTTAAACAAGGTTGGCACATTTGTCTAATCCTGCCCTGTGCCTGATCGGCTCAGTCTGTTCTATCTTCTTATCAAAGTCCATTTTCTAAACCTTTTTGTGGGTGAGGGCCTCTCTGTTCTGTGTGGTTGTATGAGCATCTAAGTGCCAGCCACCGGAGTCGGAGGGCCTGTGTTTTCTGTGGTGCCAGCAGCTGGAGCGGGTGTTTGTGTGCGAGAGCGTGAGCACCAGTGAAGGGCAAGCTGGACTAGCCAGCGAGTAGGTGCAGTGGCCAGGGAGCCAGGTGTGCCTCTAAGGGAGAGACCAAGGAGGAGCTAGGAGACCAAGGGGACCAGGGGAGTTCCAGCCATCTGTGTGTGTGTGAGCAAGGTACCAGCAACTGGAATGGGACCATGGCCTCGATGCCTCAGATGTCCAGGTGCCAGCAACTGGGGAGACTGGGGTCTAAGGGCAGCTACTGGGCAGACTGTCTGAGCCCAGCTGCTGAGGGACCCACACTGTACATATGTATATATACATTTCACACTAAGAGACCTTCATGTTGCTCAGCCAGGACAGGGAACAGGATGAGGCTACTGGTGCTGTGCGAGTGCTCTCTGTGGCCAGCCATGTATATATGCCATGTATATGTGTGCTCTGTGTGTGTGTGCCACACTACAAGGAATATATTCTTAGCCTTGCTGCTAGTTAGACCTGGGGGCATGGCTGTGCAGCAGCTTCACCTCTGTTAGGCTACTGGATTCACTGTGCTCCCCCCCTCACCCCCCACCCCATCTTATTAATCATGCATTCTGTCATCTGATCAAACAGTTTTTATATTTTAATCACAGAACAATGAGTGATCACAGATCACACTGGTGACAAAGCTGCTTCAGGGACTGTGATGCCAAATTTACATTTTGCACTCTGGCACAGGGGCACTGTATTATACATTACTTGTGTGAAAATTACATGGGTAAAAGGAGTTGAAAACATGCCCTATAAATTACTAAGATTTCTGTTTACTGCTTTCTATGCCTAACGAGCTATACTTTCAATCTTACCAACTTCTGCTGCGACCACATCAAGCTTTACAAACTAACTAAGGCTAAGGCAGGGTAGATCTAAAAGGCTGTCTATTAATTTGCTCCATTTGACTACCATTTCCTTTAAACTGTGTGGTCTGTGTGCTGGAAATCTGCAATAATAGTCTGACCATGTTAGGTTCTAACTAGTACCATGACATACATGTTTATCAGCTAAAGATCAGCCACGCGGTATTTAAGATACTAGAAGACAAATGCTTTCTTATGCTTCCAGGAGATAAACATTTGATGCCTTAATCTCCCTAATACTACAGTGAAATTTCTTAACTATAATCTTATATTTCTCCACAAATAATACTTCACATTTTTATAAGAATGTATGTATCAGTGATGAATAAAGCCTCTGAAGTTATGATTATGGTTCGCATTATAATGTAAGAGATATTAATGTTGTACATAGTGTGCTTCCTTACCTAGATGGACATTCACTTTCCTCTACAATTGTTGGATCATCAGATGATCAGCAACACGTCTCTTGTTTCTGGAAGAATATAACAAAAGCCTATTGAATATCATGACTTAGATTCTTTTTGCATGAAGCAAGCAGCTACAGAAAGGGTTCAAATACCCCATAAGGGCAAGCAATCATCGCTGATGACCCTGTGTTGAAAAGAGAGGAAGGAGAATCCACCAGATTCTTATGAGATATTAGTAAGGGATGGTGCACATTGAAATTAGTTACATGACATTCACGTGGAACTCTGCACTTCAGGAAGCTTCAGTTATTTTGAAGGGAGGCAGAAGACAAAAGCCCACATAATCTTCTTAGAGTCATTCTAATAGCACTGAAAAGGCAGAAGATACCAGAGGGGACCACTGTTAGCATGGCTGGAATGAAAGGGAATGTTTCAGTTTGTCAAACATTTATCCTAAGAGATGGTTGGATTTATAAATACCACATCTTACTTCTCGCAGAAAAAAGGTGATAATCTTCTCAATTGGAGATTAGCTGGAGCAACTGTGAGGCTATTAGCACAAAAATAAAAAAGGAAACTTAATAAGAATGCAAATGTGGTATAAAGACAAACTCAGGGTGTGATCAAGGTCAACAGATGTGGAAAGAATATATTTTTCAACGGCTCATAGAATCATGGAATGGTTTGGGTTGAAAGATCATCGAGTTCCAACCCTCCTGCCATGGGCAAAGGACACCTCCCACTAGAGCAGGTTGCTCAAAGCCCCATCCAGCCTGGCCATGAACACTTCCAGGGATGGGGCATCCACAGCTTCTCTGAGCAGCCTGTTCTATTGTCTCACTACACTACCCTCAGAGTAAATAATTTCTTCCTAATATCTAATCTAAATCTACCCTCTTTCAGTTTAAAACCGCTATCCCTTGTCTTATCACTACCCGCTCTGATAAAAGAGTCTTTCCCTGTCTTTCCTTCATGGCCCCTTTAAGTCCTGAAAGGCTGCTATAGGGTCTCCCTGGAGCCTTGTCTTCAGCCTGAACAACCCCAACTCTCTCAGCCTGTCTTCATAGGAGAGATGCTCCAGCCCTCTGAGCCTTATTGTGGCCCTCCTTTGGACCCTCTGGGGGCTTCAGAGCTGAACGCAGTACTCCAGGTGAGGTCTCACAAGAGCGGAGTAGAGGGGCAGAATCACCTCCCTCGACCTGCTGGTCACACTGCTTTTGATGAAGCCCAGGATGCGCGTCGCTTTTGAGGCTGCAGGCACACAGTGCCATAGCACACATGCTGCTATTTGAAGGCAATAAGCGAGAGGAATTGGAAGTTCTCATTGATTAGAAGAAATTTTATATAACTGGTATTCCTAAAAGTTGATTAGTTGATTTGCATGATTAGAACATTAAAATCAGTAGTTATTACCCACTTTAGGGTAATAGGAAAAAGAGGTAATAGGGTATGCTAAAGAAACATCACCATGCTAACTAGCATAGTCCAGAAGATTGAAGAACAGCATAAATGAAAAGAAAAATAAGTTTTTGTCAGTAATGCCATAATCTTTAGAGACATACTAGAGGTCTCATATAGCCCTTAAAAAAAGCATCCTTTAGTTCTTTTAAACGTTATAGATGACTCTTTTCTACCATAAACATCTGACGCCAGCAGGCTGTTTCTCTGTTTTGGTTGTCATTATAGCAGATAAAGATGAATTAATCACCTGGGCTGAATCAAGAGTGGCCATTATGTTTATATACGGTCTGGCAAACAGATGAGTGTTTTGCATTAACCAAAAATAACTGATGAAAATTTACTAGAGGACCAGCATTATTTGATCCTACAGTCAAGGCAAGTCCTCTCTGCCTCTCTGGTAAAGTGAAAGTGAGAAATAAAATACAACACATGGAATAATAAATAGATACCAAAAACTTCCTGCTAGAATTGTTAAAAAGAAGCTGAAGGAATCTAACAGCATTGGGAAAAGATCCATGTTGGCTGTGCTAACAATAACAGGGTCATTTTTCAAGGATATGAAAAAATATTCAAGCAATATGAATACAACATATTGCTCATTGGTGATTGTCACTGAGTATTTCTCTCCTGCATTTTGAAAGAAGTCCAATAAAGGCCTTTTTCATAGGAGGGTGATAAAGTATTTTCCATTAGTAACTAAGAAGGTTAAAAACATTTGCTGTGACAGAAGATTCTGCATTTACCAGGTCTGAATAGAATTCCAGAAGATATGATTAAAGGAATGTCTGACCAGCTAATGTGCATTCTTAAGAAATCTTGGAATAATAGATAAAATCCAGAAGATGAAACAAATGGATAACTTGTGACATGACTAAATAATCCTTGAAATAAAAATTGATAGAGAGCTGTTTCATAGTGAATTATTTAAAAAATAATTAATGTGTGTCACTATGGAGATGTAGAAAATGTCATGTCAGACAAACTTGATTTCATTCCATAAGGTTACAGATTTGACTGCTCAAAGGAACTGCTTGGTTGTAACATACTTTCATTATTATAAATCATTTGACCGTGTCTCACATCGTATCTTGATTACAAAATCGGCACTATGCAATAGTGACAAAGTATGCATTTAGTGGACTAATGAAGTGGCTAATGAATAGCCTATGAATATGTAGTTATCAACAGAAAATCACCCCCTGGGAGGAGTTTTGCAAGGGTTGGAAGTGGGCCTAGCACTATGGGATGTTTTCATCACTGCTTTGAAACTGAAAATTTGTCGGTGTCAAATAATGAGAGCTTAGAATTATACTGTATGACATAAATGTCTTGGTAAGATACATTCCATGAAACACAACATATTTAAATGCAACCAAGCGTGAAAGGTATAAATGTGTAAGATACTCATAGTTCAAATTACATACAGATAAAAAAATACATACACAAACTTTTAAGTATCTACCCCTTTCTGTGATGTTATGCTCAATCTTCTACTGGCCCTCTGGGTCATCAGCTTCACAAGTCCCTAACTGGGAAGAGTGTGACGATGGTGAAGTCTTCTGCCTCAGTCTAGGATCCACTTGGCATCATTTTTATGTGTTTGCTAAAACAGTCTGCACCTGGCTTTTTCTCCATTGGTCTTCAAGTCAAAGTTACATCCAAATTTACAGTATTTGATTTACATATCTTAGATATTTGTTCTTTGCTCTGTCTCCCCTAAAACTGGTTTTGTCCAGCTCTAAAGGCTGCGTTGCTTTGATGACCAGTAATTGATGACCATTGCTATTTATTTGCCAAGTGGCCTCTGGTGTCTTCTGCGCCTGTACTTTCAAGGCTTCCACTGTCATCACAGCATTTCACACTGCGGTCATAGGTGTCATTGCACGTAGCATAACTACAAGTTCTGACTATTTATTACATTCAAAATGTATATAGCAATAGGAGCTATTTGTATGACTGTATGAAGCTCAGCAAAAGCTAAACCAAAGTAAGTAGTAGTGACCTGCTCATTGGGTAGTTTCTGTTACGTGCTAAAACAAATCTCCAGGTAGGCCAAGACTAGTCCAGACGAAGCCTGACCCATCCAGATGCCTGTGTTATTAACTTAGCTCAGAGCCTATGACCATTTATAAGCAATGGCAACTCCATGTTTGCTGGGCTGCAAGGCTGCATATTTTGCTAGAAATTATAAGGGAAAATTACTTACAATGCAATGTTAGCGTTTATATTCAGTATGATTTCCGTATTTCACATTAGGTTCTGTTTGACTAAGTCTAATAGTATTTATTTTTACAGTAAATTACATAGTTTGTTTCTTCAATAGGAAGAGGAAATTTAATGGAGAGGTTTTGCTTCTCAGTAGATTAAGATACTGTTGCCTCTTGCCTTAGAATGCTTTCTTCTGCAAAAAGCAAGCTAGCAAACAAACAAAAATGCTAAAAGATTTTTGAATGCATTGTCTAATATTGCCATGGCAACATTAAAAACTCCCCGTTAAGTTTAGTTCTGTGAAAACTGAAAAAAGCAATATTCTTACCTAATGACTTGGCTCAAGTCAGTATGCCATGATTTTAAATCATTCAAAGAGAAAATTACCGTGTAACATCTTAAAGTCATGTGTCAGTGATTATATGGGTGCTACTGAAACAGAAGTTCCAAACATCAACTTTTTTTGACACAGAGGCAACATACCCTAACAGTGTGTTCCCTGGTTTGTGTCCGCACTCAGTCAAAGGGTTGGGTTTGATCGTTACTGCTCTAGTTCTTTGGGATGCAGTAGCGTCAGCTGCCACAGCTTTTATTCTGCAGTATCTTGGTAGATGAGCAATAGTTAAATACTCTCAGATTTGAGTAGTGGAAGATCAGGATCTGAAAATGTTTATTAATTCAGGGTGCCATTCTACCTTCTAGTGTCAGTTGCCTGAACTTGACTTATTTCAGGCATTGCTGCATGAAAAGACAGTATGTCAGTTGTTTTTAAAGTGTATACCTGATACATTCTGCTTCTAAAAGCTGATTTAGTACCAACAGGTTTTGGAGGATCAGGGACAGCTGCTTATCTCTGAGTAGTAACAAACCAAGCTTTCAGCAGCAATTCTAGGAATTAAATGACCATTAAGGACCGTACTGAAACATTATCCAGCAATGTAAAACAAATCATAAAACTAGCCAAATTAAAACAACAGCAACAACAAAAAACCAACAAAAACCAACCCAACAGAAAAAAAAATCCAGCAAGATTTTATTAAAGTATGTATTGAGAAATAAAAGAAAATAAAAGAAAAACCAACATGGAATTAGCATTCTTTTTCTGTTCATCTGCCTGTCTTGAAAGAAAGAAAAGCCTTTTGGTTTTATTATACATTCAGATTCTATGCACGTAATTTTTTACAGCTTGCTTTTTTCACCACAGTACAGGGAAAAACACGTAAGAATTCCATTTTCATGCAGTTTTTACTGAAGAATAAGGTCATTAAGCTGAGATGCCATCCCTATCATTCTTGAAATGTCTCTGAATATTCTGTTAGGATGTTTTAACCGTTTTATTTATCCTAAACCCGTCATACAGTAAATCAGATGATGTGGTTTTATCTTATCATTCAGAAATCTTTTCTTTGGTGCATGTAGAAAATGCTTCTCAGTCATCACTTTTCATTCTTTCTTTTTTTCTGCCGGTGAACATCCTTTTTTCTACAGCTTACATTCTTTTTCATTGTTAGTATTCATCAGAGATACTCAGGGATATAGTTCTCTCTACCTGTTGCAGTAGTCATGAGGATTAAATGGCTGTATACATTTTCATGTTCAGTAGCAGCATTGTCATCATTGGACTCCCAGATATTCATCATGAGACTTTTTGGTTTCACTGATATAGATGTTCATTATTCTTGCTTTGTTTCTGCCATAGCGTGCCACCTCATTTTGCAGCACAACCACCGAGCTGTCAGCATAAACTTTTAAATGTGACAGAACTCAGTGTAGCAATATCCTTTAAAATGCTTGTTGACATCTAAGTAACAAAACTCCCTATTGTAGTATGGTGCTTGTCAATCAGAAGTGCTGGAACTATTATCATCATCTTCATTTCACATATTCTTGCTCCTGACTCCACACAGTGATTTGTGAAATTCAGCATAATTTCAGAAATCAACAAGTTCTGACTTATGCTTTCACTGGTGCGGTGTATCAGTCTAACTAATGTAAGTGGCTTTAGCCAAATGACCATCTACCGCCACTTAGGAACCGAGGTGTGAATTTAGCACTATTGATCTTTGCCAGCTTGTGTCAGTGACTATTTGGCTCAGCTTTTCCAGTTTCCCAAATTGTGTTATTTGATTTGCTTCATTATAAATGCAACAAGCACTCATGAGGTGATCAGCTAATCAGTGCTGGTATCTTTGCTCATCAGGTCGTAAAACTAATTAATGAATACATTTAGCTTCCTACTGCTGTTGAGGATTGACTGTTTCTTTTTGGTGCTGCATTTAGCCAAGCACTGAAAAGGGAGAAGTTTCTACAGATCAGATATAGAAATTAAAATAAATATGTTGCTTTAAGTTTAAGAATATAGATAATTAATTTTAATTAAAATTAAAATTAATTAATTAAAATTAATTTACTCTTAAGTTCTACAAATTCCAATTTCTGTAGTAAAGAAAAATGCATTATCTTCATTTTAAATAGCCTTTTTCTTTTTACTTATGGAAAATAAATGGGGTCACACTGTCATATTTTTTTTATAGTTTGTAATGCAAGATGGAGTTATTGTTCACTGCACTGCAGTTTGTCCTTCTGACACTCATTTGCTGTTTCTCAGCCTTAGGAACGTGTGAAGACCTGGCAATACTACTGGAAAGACTGGCAAAATGATTAAGACTTTGGTGGCAGTTAAAGATAGCAATACCCTGAGCTGAGTATACCTGGCACCTTCTCTCAAAGGGCAAAATTCCCCCCTCCCACTCTTATCTCAGGAGCTCGAGCAGCCCGGTTGCAATTGTCCTGTTTCAGATTTCTACTTATATAAAGTCATTGCATTCTAGCCTGAATGGATCTTTACTACCACTTCAAAAAAGTGAGGGCAATGAACTTGCGCATTGTGGTAGGAATATTAAAAGCACAAGGCATTAGAGAAGTATGCTTCTGAGTTTTCAAACCCTCCCAGGCTGGATATTTGAAGCAATTGAATAGTACTATGTGCATATAGGAAAGTCAGGTTTTCTGTCTGATTTAGCACAAGATTCTTGGAACAATGGAGGTACTTTTCTTTTTAGAACAAGATAGTGTTTTTAATTAGTTTCTGAATGTCTGAACAAACCAAGGGGGGAAAAAAATTGTTCATTTACCAATGCCCTGGTATATTTCTTGCTTACAGAGTATAATTTTTTTGTGGTGGTGGTGCTTTCACAGAAATAAGTCAGCCTATGAATTGCATGCAAAGGTGTAACTGCTGTGCCATATCTGTCCTATCTTCATTAGTCTCACGAGGTGTCCCACTGTTTTTCACTCCACTGAAATAATCTCTTCTGGCAAGCCTGCTTTGCCTGCACCTCTCCTGCCTGCTTTGACCTTTCAGTGTCTTCTCTGCCATCCTGGGCACTGCCTTAAGAGGTGGCCTCATACTGTGGCTTTCAGGTTGTACCCCCCACGGGCTTGTACTCGGAGGCTCTTACAGATAACAATGGAGGATCTCCCTACCTGCTATAGCTCTGGATGCTTTTGTGGGCCGGGGGTTTGCATGGGGCTTATATGCTTTTCTGCTACTGAACTGGACTCACCAAGAACACAGGTGATCAGAGATTGGTCAGCATAGAAAGCCCTTATGTAGATTTTATAAAACTATGCTTTTTTTTTTCTTTTCTGTGTTGGGTGTTCTTCTTTCTTTGGGTACATAACACCTTCCATGGGTTAGTACCACAGCTTAAATGAGTTAGGGTTTTAAAGACTATCTGAGCATACTGTAGCCTTAAAAGCAAACTGCAATATGGCATTTCAGTTTTCTTTCTTCAGTCACTTGTGTCAGGCTCTATGGATCATCAGTGTTAGAAATAAATTCCCAATGGATTTTTGTGTATATTCCTCACTCAAAGTTTTATTTATATGACTTCTTCCATTTATTTTTTTTAGCTATGATGTCTAAGTCTTCGCTTTTAGAGAATGTGAAATGCAGAAGTTTACTAAAGGTTAGGGAAAACTTGGGGGCAATGGGGCATTTCTGCCACTGTCTTGTGTTAGTCATGTCTGAGCCTGAAAACCAACAGCAGTGCAATTCTTTGATGTCGCCAGAGGAACTACAGCTCTTTCAAATTGCCAAAGGTGACAATTATCATTGTCCTATCCTTTTCTAAACCATGCATACAAATGCCTTATGTATCTTTTGTATACAAGAAGCCATTGTAGATATGGATGTAGACAAAACCCCTAGGAACCACAGCAGGCTAGACAGACACTGCAGCAAAAATCTGGTGTGCTTGGGCTCTCTAGACAGCATTCTGCTGATTCTGAAGCAACATCAAGGTAATAAATTAAACTTCACATATTCTTTTAGCTAATATGTAAACAATATATTATGTTGACTGTTATGCAACTTGCTAATAAATTGACTTTAAATACTCTTCAGTCTCGATTGAACATGTATTAAAATTCTTTGGTTTTAACATTATGACATTTATGTACATATTCTTTTAACTTTAGAGAGTTCTTTTGTAAGAAAATGTTAAAAATAATTTCCAGATTCTCTGCAAGAGTTTTGGGGCAATGTGATCACAGTCTTGCAGATTTTAGTTAGGATTTATGGGTAAAGCCAACAATTTGTCTAAATAATAATAGTAATAGTTATTGTTATTATTGCAGATGATGGGTCCAATTCCTCCTTTACTGTCAGTAGTTTTTTGTGCCCCCACCCCCATCTCCGACAATAAGTTTCCTTTTCTTCAAATGCATGGAAAGTAAAATCAGATGTCTGAACCACCTGCATTTGAACTGAGGGATCAGAAGCCTCTCTTGGAGAAAGAAGGAAAAAGAGCAGAGAAAAATAACTATTTTTATCTTTTTTTTTTTTCAGATTGATTACTATTTTCACTTACAAGGCAAACATAGCAATGTTAATTTGATTTTTCTGTTCAGGCTATTTTATTATCTTCCTATCATTTTGCCTTTGTTCTCATGCTCCCAGCTGTTCCAGATCATAAGAGACTGAAGAGTTATAGTCAATACAATTTAAATATCAAAAAATTACCTCTAGAAAAAGTTTGAACTCGTTTTCTCTCCATAGCAATATCTCAATTTCAAGCACAATAGAGGAGACTAGAGGCAAGACTGGAGGGCCATGTCTCTGTATGTCACTTGAATGTGAATATTTTGCTTTTCCAGTGGAATAAAATTGATGAGGTAAGACACAAGACATTAAAAAGAAAGTATATAAAGATTAAAACTTCTTGCAAATATAAAACTGAACTGGGTCATGGGACTATTTACTAAGGAAGCAGATTTTTTTATGCTTGGGAAAAGTAGTTTGGTCATAGATAAATTAATGAGCGTAAATGAAAAAGTGATACAGTTTTATCCATACTTTTTTTGTGGACATCATCAGCGCTCACACACACAGAAGACAACAGCTGCTGAAAATATTTTCCGTATTTACTTTTTTTTGGGCAAAGAGTGAACAACAAAACTGAGTATGAAATGAAGGATTCATCTAGTTATTTTGAAGAAAATCTATGTATTCCTATATCTCCCTGGAGTAACAATGAGCTTGCTCAAAAATCAGAGATATTGAACGGTGTAAAATAACTATGAATGATTGCCTCTGTTTCTGCCTTGGAGGAGTTGAGCTATCAAAGTCAAGAGGGCTGCTCCTGTGCTGCCTCTGGCCTGCAGCATTCCTGATGTGTGTCCAGAACATTGACAGGTGACAGGAGACATGGATTGCTTGTTTCTTGATTAGCTTGCTTACAGAAGATTAGGTGCTGGCAGTAGTTGATGAAGTTGCTAGCATCTACTAAAGATTTATTTAGTCCTAGACAGACTCCTGCATGTTTTAGGACGAGTGATCAATTTTCTGTCAAAGGAGGTGTTGGTCATCTGCCTAGTGGGAGGCTCAGCTTTTTATTCTCATATTGTCCTGGAAGATGACTAGGGTCCTAAGGGCTACCGTTGGTAATTTCTGTGACTGTCAATTTGAATAAGGTGAATATTTGGAAAGAAGGTACAGTTTCTCATCCCACATTCAGTTTGTTTTTATTGGACACTCATAAAGCTGTACTATTAATTTCAATTGGTTAATCTCAGGATGAGATTTAACAATGGTATGAATATAATTCAAGAATACTGATAGTATTTCACAGAAATGTTCACTGTTTCAGTCTTCATTCCTCATTTTGATGCAGAATTGATCATCATTGCCAGACAGTAATGTATTCTAAGTATATAAGTGTTAATAGGAATAATAGTTTAATGAGAATATGCATACTGAAGATACAGACTATTTTCCAGTAGTTTAAACTCTCTATCATTTAATCCTTATCATCCTCTTGAGCAATGCTATGTGACAATATATTGCTTGAAAGGTGATCTAGTGTTAACTTGAAATTATACATATAGCTGCTAATATATCTAGTATTTTGTGCACAGAGTAGGATTGTGTAAACCTGTGCTAGTTTTGCCTGGGATAGAGTTAATTTTCTTCACAGCAGCTAGTATGGGGCTATGTTTTGTATTTGTGCTGAGAACAGTGTTGATAATACAGAAATGTTTTTGTTGAAAGACTCCAAGTTGGCTCTATACTTGATGAGCACATAGAAAAACCCCCATTAGCTCAGTGTGAGACTGATCAGGTCTAAAGTAGGATATACACGTGTTAGGTCACTGTACCTGCTCTCTGTTTTCAGAAGTTAGCTAGGGTACTGACGATTCCTGCATCGCAGCATGTCCTAAATGTGACTGCAAGCTTTGATAGAAGCCGCAGATGAGGACCATCATGTGACTGGCACTCAACTGCATGGGACAATGTGTCCATATAATGCATTTGACATTACAGACAATTGAGTTGGAGTTAAGAAATGGCTTAGGTATATTCTTGACTGGAGAGCTAGGCAAATCAGTGGTAAGGAGTCATTGTATCCGTTTATCATTTCAGCATACAGATTTTCATGTTTTCCTTGTTAAAAAGAACAGTCAGGGCACTATCTGTATGATTTAGTTGGACCTCACTGGACTTTCCTTTCATTGCTGATGAATTCCATACAATTTTTGTACTCTTTGTTATCTTTGTGATAATGGAAAAGAAAGCCTCTCTTTTTCTCAGTGTATAACTTTCATGGACTGTATATGTCTCTATAATTACAGAACTTTGGAGCTGCTGTTTTAGATCTAATGGGTGATGACAGCTGCAGAGCTGACAAAACACTGACACATTATGTTGGGTCACACTGGTTCAAGGTCTGGCAGAGCTTTTTTGTCCAGAGGAGAACGTTTTCTAGATATTTTTTATCTGTCATTGAGACCATGGAGGTTGTGTGGTGAGATTGAGAAATTTAGGCTCACAGACACCCAAAGAATTGTCTAAAACTAGATAATTTTGGTAGACTTTCCAAATTCCTAAATGCCCTGATTTCCATTCCTGTTGTTCTTAGGTGTAAATTTATATTACAGAATAAGAGACTGGTAGGAGTTGGAAGGGACCTCTGGAGATCATGTAGTCCAACCTCCCTGCCAGAACAATGCTGTGTCAGCCACCCCTCCCAGGTCTCTGTCATCAACAAACTTGCTGAGGGTGCATATATGTAAGCCACTCACGTTTTCCCTTTTAACCTCAAAAAAAGAGCTACCTATAGTTGTGTAGAGAAATTGAACCTCTACTACATGGCATAAATGTCTGGCTAAAAGGCTGGAGTGGGATTCAGTTACTGTTTAAAATGTAGATGTCTACCGGTGGTTATATTCCAGTGAGTCAATGAAGATATTTTCAGTATCATTAACCCGGAGAACAATTTGGCCCTGTATCCCTAGGGCAGTGGCTTAGTGGCTCTACACTACAATCCATATTTTCTCAGTACCTGTTAACTGTAGAGAGGCTTAGGCAGCTCGCGTGCCTTCAGAAAATTCAATGCAGTTGCTTCTGGTAACAACTGAATAGGACCTATTATCTTTACTAGGGGTCATCAAAACAGAAAAGCATACTTCAGTCATACCCATACTTCATTCCATATATATATACCCATACTTCATTCCCATATAGACGCTGTGGTCACCTGTCATAGATTTCTTGAAAGGTGATCCTCTTCAGTTTACATTTCCTTCTAAGTATATTTCTCTTCCTGGAAAGGGACCCTGAATTATCTCAGCTCCTGTTTTCAGAAGTTCAGCATAGTACTGGTTTATTGCCTTCACAGAATCACAGAATCATAGGGTTGGAAGGGACCTTAGTAGATCATCTAGTCCAACACCCCTGCCAGAGCAGGGCCACCTTAAAGCCTTCCTCATATAGGGAGTGTCAGAGCTTCAACTTCCACTTTACGGCCTCTGGAAACTGAGCATTCATACACAGAGAGTTTCACATTGAAAACTTATAGCAGGACTGGATGGCTGCATGCCTGGGACAAGACACAGTGCACAGCTTCATCCCATATGATTTAAGGCAGTGTTACTTTCTTCCATGTTACTGGAAGACATTCTGTTACTATGTGGGTCATCAGGTATGGGTTGCAATGTTATTTTTTCCCCCTTCCTAGTTGGTGAACATCAACTACCTCTACCTACTTTTCATTTACAGCTTTGCCAGGAAAATAACTGGGAAGTGCTACAGTTTAGGGGCATTTGAAAATGACTTCTAATTTTCCAAGTGTTTGAGCCACTGTTGCTGATACCCTACAGCTGAATCCCTAATACCTACGGGTATCTCTATTTATGTTGCTCAGTGATGGAGTCAGCTGTGTTGCTTCATCCTCCTTGTCTCTCTGCACTGCAGCGCTGCAGGGAGCTGACACAAAGTACAGTGATAAGATTTGCAGAGCTGCCTTAATGGGAAGCCCTGGTTTAACTGTAGGCTCTTGCTCCACTAACTGTGTGGCGCACGCCTGCAGCAACTCGACAGCCCAGAGGCAATTCAAATGCAAGCTAAATGTGGAGGCTGGAGATGCTCATAACTCTGTATTTCAATCCACAGAATCAGCTGCAAATGCAAAATTATGTCTCTGAACAGATGGCCACTGGAGATTTCTCTGAGTTTGTACTGCTGATGTTCAAGAGCAAGTAGCTGGTGTTACAAGTGTAAAAGCCACTCCCCACATTGCTTTTGGAATTAATCAGTGATGTTTCAGTTCAGATAACATTTACTCATTCAAAATTTATATTGCACCTATCATTTTTATCAGGAATTTTATTTTAGATCAGACGGTCTTATGTTCACGTGATTTATGACTGCTTTAATTTTCCTAAGAACCTATTTCAACAGTTATGAATGTAGAGAACCTGACATTATTCATTTGAAAATGATAAAATTATCTGTTCAGCATGTGAGACAAATGCTCTGCCCCCCTTTTTTATTTATTGATATGCTATTTAAATCTTCCTCATTTCAATCATGTGATGGCAACCATCTATCTGTAAAAGAGTGTTAGCACTGATTCACTGTAAAGATGTTCTCCATCAGGCTTTTCAATGGAACTTCTTTAATTCTTCTCTGTAGACTTCTATTCCCATTTAGTTCATGACATGATTCACTGTGTTTTTTCACCACTTCCTTTGTCCAGGTAATATATAATTCTAATTCACTTTTTCTGATCTTGACTGCAGTATATCTGCCTATGCAGGGAGTAGATGTCACAGCTGCTCCTGTCAATATTTCCTTCTTGCAGGTGAAATAATGTGGTTGCAATCCCTGACAAGTCGGTGCCCCTGCAGTGCCAAGACACTGGATTTGAGAGTCACTGACTAATTGGATAGTCATCTAAATAATTGATGTTTCTTCTTCTAAAGAACCACTTTTAAAAGCATAAACTAGAGTGGGAATCTGTCAAATTTAAATCATCACATTATTGGCTAAATAAAGTGGGGTTTACGTGAAACCCTAAAACACTATGGTCAGTTTTCTGGACGCCATGGTTCTGGGAAGCTGATGGCTAACAGAGGAAATATGTTCTCAGTAAAACTGAGAAGACAAGGCAATTGACACAAGTAATGACTAACAAGTTGCATATTTATAATTTGTTTGAGAATCAAGTAGAGATTGCAAGATATCTGAGAGTATCTCAGCAGGAGTATCTGGTTTGTTCGTTTCTAGGTGCTGCTGCAAAAAAATATGGAGTATTATTAGCTGTAATGGCCCAACACCTTGCAAATGCATGTTCAATTTTACAGAACCTCTCTTTCTTTTCTTCAGTATGACATGTGGGATAGATTAGAAGTGACAGCAAGTACAATACAGAAAAGGAAATTTCTGTATGAATAAAACAAGCTATTTTCTGAGTGCACCTTTAGCTTTCAAGGTATACGAGATAAATTCCATTCCTTGGATCAGAAAAAAATAATACACAGTCTAAACAGTATCATATTTGGCATGTAAATTATTGGGAAGAGGTGATCTTACATTTCTGTAAGCTCTTAGTAGAGTGGGCCTAATTTTCCATGCCACTAGAGTTCAGTGACATACAGACATTTTCTTTCGTTCTGTTTTCCCTAGTTATGAAATATTTTGTAGATGCTCCTTTTTGTTTATGTATTTCCCACTACTTACTAAAAATGGAGTGTAAGTTGCTGTAATTATTATAACCATGACATGTTCTCACAGTAGGCTAGCATTTTTAATGAGAATACTGATTAGGGGTGCCACTTTCAAAACTTACTTCTCAAACTCCGGTTCCTGAAAGAACCAAGCTCTGTAAATCTGTTCTGTATTCTGTAACTCACAATATTCTTTTGGCTCAGTGGAAGCTCTGCCTGTTGAGGGTTTCCAGAAGTAAGTTCCAAGTTTATCCCTTTATTTTCAAATATTGATAATTTCAATTTACTTTTGTCTGTACATAACAGGGAAATAGATCTGTTCCGATGCTGAGCAGCTAAAATGAAAGTGCCTTCAAGTTTTTCTGTGACCAATGAATTGTGTATGCTGTACACTAAACAAGTTTTGTCATATGTATAACAGTTGTTTCATGCTCTAAATTAGAACTATTTCAATAACGAGGATTTTTTATACATTGAGTGGTATTTATATATTGGAAATACAATGCATGATTATGGGAAACTCCCATTACGGTTAAAAAATAAGATAGTTTTGCATTACCTATTTTGTACTTACATATGAAATGTATCCCCACATTTCAGGCCTCTAAAGCACTAAGACAGAAACAAATGTGGTTGTGGATTTGCATGTATGCTTTTCTAGTCAGTTTAGTTGTATACAAGTTAAAGGCTTTGTCATTTGCTCATTGTGTACGAAGTTTTATATGCTGGGAAGAAATTTTGTTGGCCTGGTCTACATAATTAACTTTTTGTGGAAAAAGTAGTGAACAAAATAGAGGATAAAAACATATGGTTGCTTCAGGAATACGGCGTATGTTTAAATAAAATTCTATAAGAAAGTGAATTGCATGGACAGATCTTTAGTAGCCAAGACACATGATGTGTACTGAGTGAAATCCGTATTTACTGGCTTTAACACTGCTTCATTCACTGCATACTGCCTGATCAATGCATGATTGAGGTATTAAACTTGTAGAAAGAAAACATGTTTTCACACCTGACAGGTTACATCTGAATGCAAATGTCCCACCAGAAAAAAAATCTGAATTAACTTGAGCCTTTCTGACTCAAGCCATTTATATTGTAACTTGAAAGTGCAAAGTTGCTTATGTTTAGTTTAGACTGTTTACAATTTACTCTAAAATGTAGATGGAATAAGATGAAAAAATATTCTTGCAAAAAATTTTCACAAAATCACTGAATATGGTAAGAGTGGAAGGAACCTCCGGAATTCATCTGGTCTAACACTCCTCAAGCAGGGTCACCCTAGTGCCAGTTGCCCAGGAACATGTTTAGGCAGCTTTTGAGTATCTCCAAGGTGGGAGACTCCACCACCTCTCCAGATAATCTGTGCCAGTGCTTGGGCTCACAGAAAGGTTTCCTGATGTCCAGAGGGACCCTCCTGTGTTTCAGTTTGTGCCCATTGCCTCTTGCACCTTCCCTTCAGACACTTATAAGATCACCCCAAGCCTTCTCTTCTCTAGGCTGAACAGTCCTAGCTCTCTTGGACTTTCCTTGTGTGAGAGATGCTCCAGTCTGGTCATCATTTTTTTGGCCCTTTGCTGGACCCTCTCCAGTAGCTCCATAGCTCTCAAATATCTATCCATTTCTGTCTAGCACTGTATCTGTCAAATTCTGTCATTTTATTCGGGGTGTGTTTCTTACATGTTGCGGAAGGTTGCAATAAGCTCCTGTATGTATTTTTTTTTTTTCCATTTACATACAGAAAGAAGCAAGCTGCAACTAGAAAGTATCTTTCTGGTGCTCCTATCTTGATAGTTTTTTCTGCTTTGTCACCTTATATGCCAGTTTGGTCTGTGTACTGTTATGCTTGAGTACGAGGTCTGCCAGCAGATGGGAAGCTGAAACTATCCTTGGGCTTTTCTCTCAAATATACCAGTGTGAATCCTGGACTAATATGGACTCAGTGGGGCTACAGCAGTCCCCTACTGTTTGTACTTCCTTTGCTAATTGGTATAAATATTTGTATATAGTATTTGCTATATATTCACCTTATACAGGACTCTATGTTTTAACTGTAATCGCCTGTATTAAAAAACCTGAGCCTAATGTTTAAAGATATATAATATTATATATGGGGATATTTTTACAAGTGATTATGACCAATCAAAATGAATCCACTAACCTATTTCACTCATTTGCTCCAAAAATGCTAATAAATAGCTCTACAGGTACAGAGATTTTTGGGAATGAATGACTAAAGACTATCTTACAGAATAGTAGGTTATTTTTAAGGGATCAAGGCAGCACCAGCAAATATTTTTCTAAGAAAAAATATAAAAGTTGAGAGTGTTGTAGGATCTGGAAATCAAATAGGCTTTTTGTGTTGGTTAGCAGACTGTTCTCTGCTGCTAGTATAATTTCCAAAAGTTTTTGCTGCTAGCAAAAGAATTATGAGACTGCTGTCCATTCACCACATAAATGATCATAATTTTGGGCAATAAATGAATATGTGCCACATGAAGAAGTTTGTCCTTCCTAGATATCTTTATCAGAGCATGCACATGGCTTCCCCCTCCCTTCCCTCTGTTGAAACCAGCTACAGTTTTGACAGGGAAATGATATACTGCGTGCAATGAATGCATTCCACACCCTGGGTATTATCTGGAGCAGCTCTGGCAGGACTGCACTTTATCATTCTTGCATGGCATGAAGCTGGTAACATACCAGCTGCAGACTCTCCCTTTCTTTTCTTTCCCCTCTGCTCCAGCAGCACATCCTCTCTGTGGCTTTCTCTTGACCTTGCACTAAGCTTAAGGTGTAGGATATATCCAAGGCCCACCCGCACTGGGAAACAATAAATTTCTGACCATGGTTCTGGATTTCTCCCACCCACTGACAGTCCACTCACCAAGGGGAGTCTGCATGGGTTCAGGCAGGAAAAGAGCTGGCAGCACACTAAGGGGAGGCTGGTACACCAGGCTACCCTTTAGAAAAAAAACAGGACACTGGATTCTTTCTGTGTGGCAAGGTCTGGGTCAGGAAGGAGCGGAACAGTTTGCATGGTGAGGTGGAGAACCTTGTGTAAATGTTCCCTAGGACTTTAGACAGAGCAGCGCCTTACATGCCTACCACCAGCAGATTCAGGCAGACAGAACTGGAGGAATATCGCACAGTTGATGGTCTGGACAGGATTCACTTCTGTAAACCTAGGCTTCTAGCATCATTCATCAGGCCTTCAAATAATCTGCAGCTGCCAGTACAAAAGATGCAAGTCTTCTCCAAATCCCATGAATATCTTCCAATGTTGTATGTCGGGTCTGCTAGAACACTTCAGGTGTTTAGGAAATTGGGTTCTGCCTTCGGGTCCTCCTGAGGCTCAAATGACTACAAAACTGCATCCACTTTCACTATAATGGAGGCACAGGTACTTATTTCACATGTCAACACCTACAGCTGAGACACCTAAAGTTAGATGTCTGAAGCTGGAACTGAATATTATTGCAAGAATCCTATTATAACAATTGTAATAGAAAATGTGTAATTTTGTAATAATTTTGTAATTTGGAGTAGTTGACTTTGGAAACAGCTCAGTTGAATCATGTACTTTTTATATTGCGAGGGATTTTGTTCATTTTCACCCTACATTTACCTTGACCCTGGATTTGCCAGGCTTATTAGAATCATATGAACCTTGCAATTTAATTTTTTTTTATTTTTTTTTTTTTGTCAGTGACTCAGTACTCTTTTCAAGTCAGTTTTCTTCTGTGTAAAAATTTACGGATGATGCACTTATTAAATAAAACTAATAACTGGGGGGCGGAATAAAAACATCCTCTTTTTCAGAGGAAAGAAACTACATAGTGAGCCTCATTTAGGTTTACCATGGACCAGTGCCTCTCCTTGTGTTTTCCATTTGTAAGTGTATCAAGTTATTGTTACTACCTTGGAAAGAAAGTTTTGATCTTTTTCAGTCCTAACTAGCTGAACAGAATTTGAATAATTACAGCAATGATTCCCTCATTTAACTGTTTAAAATAAAGACTGTATCAGTAATGTGGAAATTTTTGACATCCTAGAAAGTTTCTAAATTAGAAATTCCTAATTCTAATTCGTTATGTCTGGGAATTACTAAGTGTGATTGTCTTACTTCATATAGAGGTCTAGCCTTAAGAAATCATTGATGAGAATATATAGCACTACTGCAATAACAAAAATAGATCTTAATTTTTAATCAGTTTTCCTACCTGTCAATAATAGTTTACTTTCTTTTCCTGAAAATAAAAATTTATGCACTACAAGATTATCATCATTAATGATAAAAGCTCAGCTTATAAAAATAAATACAGCAGGAATTTTTGTCTTGATCCTGTCCTCATTCTGCACGAAGACTTCCTTCATAATTTTACAGTGGGAATCTCTAATGTTCCCTGGTTTCGTCTCCCCTTTCCTGTCTAGATCTGTGTTTATGATGGACCAGGAGAACACATCATTAACTAGTGGTAATGCATCCCGTCCAGGGCATGTTCCCCTCCATTTCGCCTTAAAGGTGATCTTCCTAGGGCATCTTTCAGTGGAATTACCACAGCTTTGAAGTGCAAAATACAGAAAACATTAAGGCGAGCACAGAATGGGGAAAGTGAACAGGCTTCCAAGCAATAACTTCAGAAAAAAAATGTGGGAATAACCCTTTGCTCACTGCTCTGCAGAGTAATGTTTCAGTAATATGACAGTTTCTTGTCTCCTGATTACTGCCAGGCATCCTTCCCAACAGGAGACTGCTTCAATTTAGATAAAAGAAGTTGCACAGCTCTAGTTTTCACAGGTAGATTGCTGGGGGAGGGGGGTGGGGGAAAGCCCACAACAGCTGCAAAAGACATCTGTGGTTTTTGGGCCCTCTTCCTAATGCCTAAATGTCCTTTCCACTACTAATGATCAAAAAATGTCATCAGGTTCTCAAGTTGCCTGTTTCATAGGATTGCAGGAGTGGTTTTCAGGCTTAGAATTAGGATTTTTATCTGATCAGTTTGTTTAGGGGGCTTTTTACTCTGAACATAATTAGAAGTCCGCACTTGTATTAATATAACTTATATACTGTGTGAGCAGCTAATGGAACCACCAGATCTGTCATTTTTCATTCTGTGCTTGAATTGCTTTGAGATTTGTAGCCTTAACTGCACCTTTTTTTAATGTTTAGTTTCTGAGTTTATGTTGAATATCTATCTGATCACTACCATTTAATGAAAATTAGACATAAAAGAGCCATCTCAGTAAAGAAAAAACAGCTTCAGGCTTAGGTGGCTGTTTTTCACAAATGAACTTGTATGTAATACAATTACTTTTAGACAGTTTTTCTAAATATTATTAAATGATCTGAAATAATTACAAAATCACTGATGGCAAACCAGTGGCATTTCAAAGTTATGGAATTGCTTTTTAAATGGATGTTCAATGTAGTACCTTTGTTCCTACAGGCTACGAGCACTGAGCTGAAACTAATGACAGTGAGTTACCAGTGGCTTTACCTGACAAGTGAAGATTTACTTAATAGTGTAATAGAATTGGAACCAGCGATATTTATCATTTGATCTGTTCCTTTGCCATCAGCGGTGGGTTTTTTTCAGTCTAGAAGGCAGTGTGTTCAAAGAGGGAAGATAACTGACTTCTTTCCAGCTTTGCCAATGACTTCTGCTTTGTAAGTCACTTAACCTCTGTGTCTGAGTCTCACTAGGTGTTAAATAAAGATAATTATATTTTTCTTCTCTTGTAAGTGGCCCTTCTGGGCATATGACAGAGCAAAATAGCACTCCCATAAACATGGGTACAAGGTATAAAAATTACAGAAAACAATGTCTGACAAATGAAAAGCAGCTCTGGGAATAAATGCAAATGGATGACAGAGGCATGAATGCACATAAGCACATAGAAAATGCAAGTAACCATTTCTAGAAGAATGAATGTGATATTGGCTTATTAGAATTGGTTTAAACAAGGTGGGTAGTTGTAGGAAGGGAAAATCCAGAGCTCACTGGAGGCTTAAGGAAATCCGACTGCTAACTAGGATGGCAATACGCAGAGAGTAGCGGACTGCCTGTCCTTCAGATGGGGATGGGAAGCACTAGCCCATCCCCATCTGCTGCCTTCACAGGCTGCAGCCCCTGCTGAGGTGGGGGGTGAAAACTATGGGAAGGGACTGCTCCTCCCTCAGCAATAACTTGTTTCTACCCCCTTCACAAAGGTAAAGTCATGCCTTCCAGTGTATTCCACAGCCTTTGGCCTGGCTCTGCTGGGTGCCTGGGAGGCTTAGCGGGCGTGATATAAGGGGTAGATGTGAATTGCTTAGGGAACTGGCTACATGAGGAAGGGAATGGCCAGGGAGATGAAGTCGGAAGGAAAGGGAGTCCCGCGTGATGGCCTTGGTGCCCCTTTCCTGCTTTCCTTCCCTTCCTCTATTTACCCCCCTGTGTTATTACCCCCCAATCTCTTATTGTAAGATTTTGCTGGCTGGCTGAAAAGCCTTGAGACATCTCTGAGATACTTAACATGGGGATTAGAAATTAGTATGTAGAAATTAAAAAAATAAATTTTGGAAAAGTATGTACTAGATGATGGAACAGACAGATCAATGGTTATATTGTCCCTCAGGGACAGTATATGCTGCTGCTGTCTCAGATAGATTTCTCCTTTACAAATATTAGTCAGACTTTGGAGTATTTTGCTTTACTGATTGGAGTTGTCTGGTGTGTAGTGAACAGTAATTCACAGAGTTTTATGTGTTGCACATTGGCGAGATTCAACAGGAATTTTATTATTTAAGTTAGGCTGGAGAGCATCTGTGCCGTTCCCATCTGTGCTCTGAATGAATGACTTACCAGCTGGGTTAAGTACATTTATGGATAAAGATGGAGACTGTCCTCAAGGATTATTTGAATTTCCCAAGATGAAGTAACACTAGCACATAATGTAAGAGAAACAGAATATATATTAACATCACTGCTGAATATCCCTTTTCTCCAGCCTGTCAGAGCTTGCCAGCTAAAATGAATTACCCTAGTAGATTTTAAGGACAATGATGGTTTAAGATTACCTGGTCTGCCCTCCCGAATAACATAGCCTACAGAATCTCCCCCCAGTAGTTTCTGCACCAAGCTCTTAACTTCTGTTTGTGCTATATGCTACAGCATAGAAAAAAAAGAAGATAACTCCCAGTCTCCCCCCAGTTTAAAGATGCAGGTGGGGGATTTCCCATAAATTCAACAAGGAGCTGGAGAGCGTGGTAACAGCGACTCACTAGGTGGCACTCTTACTTCTGAATCCATACTAAATTAAATCCCAGCCATCTATTTTAAAGGTTTTGTATTAAATAAGACAATATTTTGGGGGGAAGATATTATTCATAGTCCTCAACCTCCTTACTGCTTATGATTTCAAAATATTATTTGGAAGAACTTGGTAATCTGGGAGTCCATTATCCTTTTCGCTCTTCCGCCTTTTTTGCCACAATCTGTTGTTTTTTGCAAATCTTTAAAAATTAGCAAAGAGTTAAAAGTGTAGAACCCAGCTAGGAAAAATTTTCTGCATTTGGGCTGGGTAGTAGGCCTAAAAGAAAGGAAATCTGATCGCCAAAGGGTGCCTAACCTGTCTTTGAATTTAAGCATTTTGCATATGGGAAGTCTGGCCTCCTTGCTAAGATGAATTAGTTATGACCTAGATAATTGCTTTTCATGCTCTTCAAAAGTAGGGGACCTGTGGGCTATAGCAATTGGCTTCTCTGTTACTGACTGTGTTAAAATCTCTGCGGGGCCAAAGTCTTGATCAAGGACTTGAGTTTTGACCAAGTGTGACCATCGTGCCTCTGGAAGAAGACTGTAACACTTAAAGTGGAGGGATAATTCCTAGCTCTAGTGAACCCTGTGAGGAAACTGAGGCAGGATGATAGTATTGCAGGAAGGGAATGTCCCCCAGGAGCATATGCACTGAAATGCTTTTTGTATACAAGGATCTTCCCCAGGTTTTCTTAGTATGGAAGCAAACCGATTTCTTCCTCTCAGTTTGTAACTTAGTCTGTAAAATAATTTAGCATGTCTGAGATATGTAAAATACTGCAATTCCAACTTTGTAAAGAGACCATTATATTAAATAGGTCATTCCAGTAGTATCACTAGCACTCTTTGCAAAAGTGAGCATAACAGGAGATAGGCTTTCCATCCTATCGTGTTATTAGTGTCCTTGGTTTTTAATTTTGCAGTGTATTGGCAGTTCTTACAGAACTCTTTAAATCTACATGTAAGGGGTTGCACTTGTGATTTATTTTTACATAATTTATTGCAACATTGTTTTAGGGCCATGCAAGGGTATAAGAAAAGAAATAGGTAAATCCATGTACCTCCTTTTTGGCTAACTGAGAGTACATCCACATAAGCAAATAGTGCACTTGGAGCACATCAGAAAGCAAAATAGGTGATAAGGACCCAACATGCAGATCATATTCATCTGCAGGGCGTTGTGTTGCTTCAGGCTGGCTCTGTTCTGCACTGGCGCCAGTGTTTGGTTTGAATGCACTAGGTGTTTGTCACTCTGGGGCACGGCTTCTGTTTTAGGTACCTCTGAAAGCAATCCAATTTGTGTGCTCCAAGACTGCTCCACAATATGAATGTAAGCAGGAGTGATCAAAAATTCACAACAAAAGGCACTCATGTCCTGAACTAAAATGTTAACGGAAGAGCACCCTGAGTATCTTAATTTTTAGTCCAGTGGTAGCATCCATAGGACTAATATGTGCTAATGGAAGAGTAACTGCTTTAGACAGACTGGATTTTTTTTCCTGGAAAAATTATTTTTGCCAGGAATAATCTGATGGTCTTCTGGAATTTAGAGGATTTGTTTTCCATTTCTCAATAATCTACTCTGACTTTAGAAGAAACTTTTGATGAGGAAACCACACCTTGTGATTCCACTGTTTAAAAATATCGTTGCCCATTAGAGGGGAATGGTGCATCATTTTCCTTAAGTTGTAGCAGGTAATGAGATCCCAGATCACACTGTGTTTTCTATTTTGACATGTATGTCTTTTAAAATATAAATAGTTGCATATTCCCAATGACTGGCATCAGCTTCATGTATTTTAGCTGCCAGTTTTTTGCTTAATAAATGTCAGTAGGTGAGAACCATGTTTTGTAGATGCTCTTGTGTATTACAGTGATTTATTTGTTCAAATATGTCTGAACCCACGATGTAGTAGGACAGGGGCTTTGTTTTAACATGCCTGATGCTGCAGGGATTCAAGGTGACAGATAGAACTCAATACCACATACCCTGGGTTTTCCTAGAAACCTCTAAAACGTACCTGCTCAGTTACAGCCCATGAATCACTGTTGACACATTGGATATATTTTCTTTTCTGCAAAAAAATAGATTTGATATTGTATACTTGAGCAGAATAGCAGTATCTTCTAGCAAAGCCATATAAAAGAAGCAAAGCCACTAATAGAGGATAAATACATTGTTTTTCCAATTAGATAAGCTGTTGTCATTGGCATGAGATTTATTTTCTCCTTTCCTTAAAGGTAACTGAGGGAACCCACTGATACACTGAAGAGGAACTTACTTTTTTTCTAGACCAAGTTTTGTGGCTTTAGGTTTCTGTTTTCATTTATTGGAGAGAGTGTAACAGGGCATACCTGGGTGCTATATTCCCTGGCAAAACTTGTGCACTTCTGATCTTTTTCACTTTAACAATTGTGACATTCTGTTAATAAAATGATAGTGAAAAGCTTGCAGGAGACTGAACTGTTTTATGCAAACATTGTGCCTGTTTCAGTCATTGTCGCATTCAGTTCCTAGATTCGTGTGGATGATTTTGCTCCAAGGTTGGTGCCTCACAGTCTGCCCTCTCCTATTTTCTTTTCATCAAGCTCTTTTCATAACAAAATTCTGCTTAAAAGAAAAAAAAATCATGAAAGCAGGATAATGAAACAAAAATATACAGCTGGTAACATTTAAGTCATTTCACTGGAATACTGAAACTGAACTAAACCTTCTTTCTTCTTTGCTCTATGCCTGCCTTCAAAGTAATATTAGATATTACATTAGATTAAATTCTCCTGGGCAGCCATTGTTTTATTCCACTGCAGAGTTCCTTGCATAAGTAGGCCACAGGAACTTCTCTATGAATGTTACTAGGGTAGTAGGTCTCAAACTCAAGGAAACTCTAAGAATTGTAAATTAGGTTTCACACATATGAGACACCAAAATGAGAACCTGTTCGGACCCCTGAGCAAGATTTTATCTTGTGCATTTTGACTTCTTGGGCTCATCAGTGAGTTTTAAATGCAGCACCTCAAACTGATTCCCTGCTTTGAATGGTGTTCCACCACTGATTCTGTGATATTGGCTCACCCTGGGTTTCTTAATGGACTGGGCTTTTTTCCCTTGGTAACCTATTAGAGTAACAATATTCATATGCTAAAGTGAAATCCCATAGAAAATGATTCTGACCTTCATATTATCTCCGTTATCCTCTTATAGTGCTTTGATCAGTAGCCAAATAAGTAATGTTGACAAGTTGATCTTTCAGTTATTATCAGTGCACATCTGAGTTAACAACCCATTAAGCAATTCACACATCCCAGAGCCCTGAGTGCTAACTCATGCAGATGTTACAACACTCCATGTTCTGACCTTGTTTTATCTGCAAGGATTAGAAAGGCATGCTTGTTCTAATAAAAGTTTATAATATTGAAGAATATAACAATAGTACCCAGGAAACAAAAGAAACAGACCTTACTTAATTAAAGCATTTGTTATTAGTAGCTAGTTCCTTCTTTAACTGGATCTCAAACTGTCCCTTGAGCCATCGTACTGCGAAAAAAAGATTTTACTTCTTTATGAGGAGTGCTTTAAGGCATGTTTTGAACTCAGTTGGGGAAAAAGAGAAAAATTATCTAAGGGTTGTAATGAAATGTGGTAATTGAGATGTCATTTGTGCTAGGATTTATTAGGAATAAAGAACGAAGGAGAGATCATTATTATATTATGTCAATGTGTAAGACTGCAATTTGCTTGTAAATGTGTGCAGGTCTGCTAAAAATAGTAATCCCTTTGTCAGACTAAAGGTCAGTTGTGTTCACCTGTCCTGTCTCCAGCAGTGGTCAACAGTGGCTATCCTCAGCAGGGGAGAAGAGGGACAACATATGATCCTTCTCAGGAGTTCTCTCCCATCCTTCAGCAATTTCTACCACAAAAA
>VXBO01009808.1:86307-104277 GCA_013400135.1 Rhinoptilus africanus | reverse complement strand
AAAAAAAAAAAAAAAAAGGGTTTGTAGATATTTAGAAGCCCCTGGTGGCTTCCTCCTGAACTTGTCCAGCCCAGGTGTGACTCCCATGAAAGTAGCATTTACAGCATACTGTGACATATGTTCTGCATGCTATACTCTACTGGTTTTGGCTGGGATAGAGTTAATTTTCTTCATAGCAGCTCATATGGTGGTGTGTTTTGGATTTGTGACCAAAACAGCATCAAGGCCCATATTGTTTCTCAGACTGCCTTGCCAGCAAGTAGACTGGGGGTGCAAGAGGAAATGGGAGGGGACACAAGGTGGGATGGCTGACCCCAGATGACCAAAGGGGTATCCCGTACCGTATGATCTTGGGCTCAGCAATAAAAGCTGGGAGAGAGGAAAGGAGGAGGAAGGGGGGACATTCGGAATTATGGCATTTGTCTTCCCAACCCATCATTACACATGATGAAGACCTGCTTTTGTGGAGATGGCTGAACACTTGCTTGCTGATGGGAAGTAGTCAATGAATTCTTCATTTTAATTTCCTTGCGCACACAGCTTTTGCTTTCTTTATTAATCTGTCTTTACCTCAACCCACAAGTTTTCTCACTTTTACCCTTCCGCTTCTCTCCTCCATCCTGCTGAGGGAGAGTGAGTGGCTGTGTGGGATTTAGCTGCCTGGCAGGTTTAACCGTGACATACACTATATAACTATATATTGTGTGAAGAAACACTGCTTTTTGATTGGTTTTAGCCTATTGTCTAGGAGATTCATTTGTTGCCCCTTAGTTCTTAAAGGGAAGAAATAGTGAAGAATTGATTAAAATCCCTGGGGTTTTTTTTTGGAGGCTGAGTGCTTACATCATAAGCCTTTATGGGAGCCTTTTTAGGCCTTAGATCATCTTTACTCTCTTGAAACTTTTGCAGACCTAATAAATCCTTTTGACCATGAGGGATTTCTACACAATATTGCAGATATGGGTGCCCTGTGAAGTTTGTAATGGCATAATGTTATTCTCTCTCTTCTTCTCAACATCGTTTGTTTCCAACAATCCACTGGTTACCTCCTTTCACTGTGAAAAATCAACCATCTTCTACTCTGTTTCTTATGTGAACACATAATCATTGAACAATCTTCTACATCATCCCATAACTGTTAAATTTCTTTTGGAATCTTTGATGAAACACTTTTAAAAAAAACAGCTGGACTATATGAACAAGGTCTTTCTTATCCACATGCTTGTTGCTCAGTTCAAAGGGCCTCAATATGTTTGCCAGACATGACTTCTCTTTATAAAAGGTATCTTATTCCTTACCTACCATATTGCTATGAATTACTGCACACTATGATGGTCATTTTCTTAATTACCTTGTATAGGCCCATGTCCATGTGATCCCAATGGGATCATGTCCCTACAGCTGCACACAGATCTCTATCTGCTTGCATTTATTCTCAGTGCTGCATGTGTTAGTGTACAGGCACTTCATAGAGGCCCTCCACCATGCTGACTTCCCTAAAAGAGTTTGGTGCCTTGTAGGCACTTCCCTGCTAATGCAAAAGATGGAGGTTACAGCTTAAGGCCTATTTTATTGATTTTGTGTTCAGTTTTGTTCGTATTGCCCTAGGCCTTTTGCTTTTTAACCATGACCATCACTCCCTGACAGAGCTGCTGGTAGCTCTCAGCCTTCTCTGTTGTTCCCACTTTAAACCCCTCCAGCTGTCCTTAGCAGGTCATCCATCCTGCTGGAAAAGATGCGTTTTCCCCACTTACTGAGGTGGATCCCATCTCGCCCAAGCAGATGCTGATCCCATGAACAGGGTCCTAATGTCATGAAAACCAAAACCCTCATGCTGACACCAGCTGTGCAACCATTTGCTGACATGCAGTATCAGTCCTCTTCTCCTCACATCTTTTCCCCTCACTAGAGGACTGAGGAGAACACCACCTGGGCCCACGTACCTGTGACTGTCACCCTCAGAGCTCTGTAGTCACTTTTGATACTCTCCAGGTTGCCCCTGGCGGTACCATTGGTGCCCACATGGAAGAAGAGCAGGATGCGATAGTCAAAGTGTTGGACAAGCTTTGGCAGTCTCACCACAACATCCCAGATCTGGGCCTCTGGCAAGCAGCAGACTTCCCTTAGATGACACATCAAGCTGGCAGATGTTGCCCTGACCGCATCAGGGAGTTGCCCACTGCCATCACTCACTGATTAAAATGCAACACCATGAATACAACAATTCTTTACCCACTTCTCTCGCCAACAAAACTCCCCCAACAGGCAAAACAGTGTTTGAAGTCATAATGCAGTCCATGCTGAGAACAGTGGGACAGAAGACTGGAAGGGATCTCTGCTTGGGTGGTTGAGTCTGGGATGTTGTCAGAGTAACCAGCTAGGCAGTTTCATAAAATTCTACAGATCATCTGTTTTACATGGTGCCACCCTGCCAAGGCCATGTAATCCTCCTAGCAACATTTAACAAACATAGGACTGATAATAAAAACAAAAATCCATAACCATGTTGTGCCATTGAAAGAAAAACAGAAAAGAACAAAATTGTTACATCCTATTACTACATGTTTTGATAAAGATCATGGGTGACCCTAGTCAGGCTGAACCAATGCATAAACCTAATTACTTAACTAATTAGCCTAATTTTCTCTTTCTTGTAATTCCAATTTTGTCATGCAATCCTTTCTATATGCCACCCAAGCATAATTCTAAAGCATTTTAGCTCCTTTTCTCATGCTATCTAGCTTGGAAACTGCCCTAGAAATTAATTTCTCAGTGGCCAGAAGCTTTATTTTAATTTCCTGTCATAGATATATTTTCTGCTAATTACTATTATTCTGTAAACTTAATTTAATCTGGGAGACATTTCATTATTTTTTTTAATTTACTAGACTGGACCTATGGTGGAAATTTACATACAGACAATTTAAAATGTTAAAAATACTCATATGATTTCTTCATTTCACGTTGCTTTTCTGGTTGGATATTTTGACAATTTGTCTAGCTGTGAAGTTTCTGGTTTAAGCACTTCAATAGATACATACTAAGGCAAAGTAGTATATAGACCTTTGTTTGGTGTATATGCACAATGGAAAATGTGTTTTATAAAAAAATCCTCAAAGTCAGATCAATTTTACCAAAAGTTAAGACCAAGCATATGGAAAATTCCACTCCTAAAAGATTACCAGAAACCCAAATAATAGAAAATGGAGGTTTTAGACCTGTTAAATGAATTACTAGCTACTGTCAAGCCTTATGATATGGATAATGATACAATTTTTCTATTTCAATCTTTTTGTGCTTGCTATAGCTGCGACTTCTTTAAGAAAAAAGATTTGGTTTTGAATCAAAGGGATTTTTTAAAAAAGTTTAAAATTCAAACACTGCTGGCAGACTATTTCATGAATGCACTGCAGAAACAAGAAAGATTGGTTTGAATATTTTACGAGGTTAGGTTGTGAAGTTCTTTGATCAAAGACTGTCAACTCTGTCATAGCACTAAGTCAAACTTTCTGAAGTGCTAGGTGAATCTAAGGAATTTCCATTGTTTTCAAAGGATATTTTTTGTAGGTTGGCTTTGAAGTGAGGAAAACAGAATGAGGCCTATAAGTAGGCAATCTGTAGGAAACACAGCAGTTATAGAATCACATAAAGACACTTTTGTTCACTGGTAAGTATGTGAATACAATGTTTAACATTGAAAAAGGTTTGTATAGTAAAATAAATGCATAAGTTTGTAGCTTCACAGCCATAATCAGGAACTAAATGACTTAAAATACAGTGCTTCAAAAAAGAAATCAGTGTTGCCTTTTCCTTGTGTAGACAACTGCTGGTAATGGCTGGTCCAGTGTCAATATGACCTGAAACAACATCAGATTGGACTGGCATAAGTTCCGTTTTTTCAGTAAATAATCAAATTTAAAAATCTATTCTCAGATTTTCAGGTTCAATTTGAATATGTTCCAGAATACTTCTAGCTGACCAAAATATTCTATACTCCAGAGCTCACTCTTAAGTATATAATACTGAAGTCACAGTACAAAAAATCTTTTGATTTCCATATTGTACCACATAATGCAGCCAGATATGCCACAAATTACTTAGTAAAGGAGAATATAGATTTATTCTAGGATAAATATAATGATTTTCTTGTGGAATTACTGTACTATACCGTACAGTTACTGTACTACAACTCATTTTCCATCACTTATTGGAAGTTAGAAATTGCTTGGACCTCACCTAAATTTCCAGCAGTTTATTCTGTGATACTGACTGACTAAAGTGGAAAGAAGTTTCCTTGATGGAAGTGCATTTAACTGCATGTACACTGAAACACTGATTTACCTGTTAATCTGTCAAAGTAATCCCGTTTCACTGGTTAGCAAGAAAGACAAAAGAGGGTACTTTTGTTAAGTTAAAATGTCTGGTCTGCTTTTCAGAATAGGGTTTTTTTTTTTCTTTTTTTTAATCTTGGAGTAACAGAAAAAACTCCCTAGAACTAGATGTTCCAAATTTACTAAGAAATGTTACAAAAAATAAGGTGTGATAGATTCATTTCAGGAATTGGATTCTAGCTTCTGAAAAGAGTAATTTGCAATATGTGTCCCATTCGACCAGATAATGTTAATGGTAAACTGATGCTTTGATCTAAAATAGCTTTGAGTCTAGCAGTAAGAGAATGTTAAGTGTGCCCCTTTATTTCTGCTGAAATAAATCCCTCACTGTTCAATAGTTTTAATGTGAACGAACAAAATGTTCTTGTTTTCGGCTTTCCTGCATTTTTAGCTCTGTGATACTAGGAGCTCACCATCCTCTTCTTCCTAAACCCTACCTGCCTCTCCTATTCCTAAATTATCCCAGCTCTATCGTATTTTTGGTCTAAGAACTGAGAAGCAGGAATCAACTGTCCTGTGTGATCTAAGCAGGATATGGACGGTCTTTATCTAAGAGAAGAAGCTCCCTCCCCAAAATGTCCCATGGTAGTCCCGCTCCTTCGGGCCATCGCATGACCTCCCTGCACCAGAAGTCTCTCCCCTCTTCCATCTCTTCCTGCCCCTGGCGGGTCTCTATTTTGTAAAATACCATACCCTACATGTATGACATGTATGTATGCCATTCCCCACATGTATGTATGACAGAGCGCCCTGCGACTGGCTGTCAGGACAAGCCTCGCCTTTCGTCTGCACCGGCAGGACGTCATTGCAGGAATTCTCCTTTCACTGCATACACTGGGGCTGCAAGGTTGTTTCAGCTGCTGTTTTATGGCGGGGAGCTGCCATTTCTAACAGGGTCATGACTCTGCGATTGGCTGCCCCTTTGGACCGCAAAATGCTAATATAGAGAAAAATACACATTTATAAATACATTTGTATTTTTATATATATAAATTTACATATGAAAGAGTGTAGAAATATGCATAAATATAAATGTTATTTATTTATACATGCACTTCGTATGCATATGTTTATATGTGTGTATATGTAGCATTTAGTTATACATGAAAATACATTCATTAAAATACATATATACCTAAAAGTGTAAGTATAGGATGTACAAAACCTTCTTTAACAACAGCTAATGAAATTAGTAAGTAAGGTTTTAACGTGAATAGAAAGAAAACAGATAAAAGGTATAAAGCAATGTTGATGGCCCTCATTTTACAAGGCTGCTGAACAAGCCCTCTCATGTTGTCTCTGTTCTTAAGCTTTCTTCTAGGCTGTAAAAGGGACAGGAGGTGTATGAGGGACATGCAGGAGCCTGTGAAACACATTTTAACTATATAGTTATTTTACCTTTGTGTAGGGTATAGTATCTGGAACTGGATGGCATTTCAGGACTGCTATGGAAGATGACAATCCTAACCAATACAAAGGCACAAAGGCATGGAGAGGCTGCTTGATCTCTCTTTAGTGATTTAATTTATCTGTCTTTCAAAGCTTACATTCTTACACTTTTATCAGTAGATTTTTATGGTCATACTAATGTTTCCGAGACAACTTTCCAAATGGTCATAATGGTCTGATGATTAAGTATTTAAATAGTTTCTTTCTTTCCTATTATGAAATATGAACAGTACTAGCAGAATGTAAGACTAAAGATACAAACTTTGTGTGCATTTTTAAGTTATGTTTCAATGTTTATTATGGTATGAAACATGCTCTGTGGTAGAATCATGTGCAGAAAATAAGTTTATTCTTGTTAATATGAATTCATTAAAAATGTCTGCCTGAATCTTTCAAAGCTGTTTTCCCTTCTGCATCCTGACCTTCTCATTAAAGGGATATGTGAACTAAACTTTGTATTTATTATCTGCCAGTGATCACTATGCTGCTAATCTGAGCAGAGAGACAGCTGTGACCCCTAGCTATAAATGCTGCATACAGAACTTGGGTCAAGATCTTTATCTGATGTCAGGTGACATCTCTATTAAAATCAATAAAGTTCTGATTAGCCAATAAGGTAGACCTTGGCAAACGTGTAGCAGGACTGTCAGTGAAAGGATATTCTGACAACTCACAGAAGGTGTAGTTAGAGTATTATTTTTAAATGAAATAAATACCTTTTTTTTTGTTACTCAACAGACTTCTTTCTGTCTATCAATGGCAAATTCAAATTTTTCCAATCTGTCTCGCATAAAAAGGGGTAATGTAATGTGTGTAATGGAAGATGATAAATTGGGAAGACCAACCATAAAACTCACTAGAATCAAATAAAATAGAGATAGGATACGAGCACTGGATCAGTTTAGAATTTATAGACAGAACAACTGCATAGGAAGAAGTGAATTTTTATCTTCTTTTGCAATTCTGAGACAGGAAGGTGGAAAGTTTACTATAATATAATGCTGAAATATGGGAGGGCAGTACCAGAAGCTTGGGAGACTTTTCAGAGAAAAACTTATGAATCATAAAAGGCAGCTGTCATTTTATTGCCAGCAGGTACCGAAGTGCCTACAATATATTAGAAAATAGAAACCCAGGAATCTTCGAGGCCTATGGAAAAATCATTAAAAACATTTATACTGATATGAAGGGAGACTAAATGTGAACACATGGGTGAAAATGCCAGGAGGAGAAGGGCTATAAAAATCACACGTGTTTCTGACTCCTATGGTAGCATGTCATCAAGATCCCAGCGCACATTTACTTGCAATTTTTCAGGACAAGCAAATCTGAAACAGAGACAGTAACTGTATCCTGATGAGTTGCGGAGGTGTGACAGGATAGAGAGGTTAATCACTGCCAGCTCCCCAAGGGCAGGATGAAACACATCCAAAATAAGCATACTCTTAAGAAAAACCCAGGAAGCGTGGGAAGCAACTTGAAAACTGATGCCCCTTGTCCTCCATGTCATTGCAAGCAATCCTGGATGGACTACCTGTATGCAGATGTTTTAGGGCCAGAATACTTGGCAGACTACTTACACACATCTTGGTGCTTGTGGATATAAGATTGTGAGTGTGAGAGACTGAAATCAGTAACGACTCAACATAGATTAATCTCTCCTTCCCCGGAGGCATTTCATTGCGCTACATTGTTGCTACAGTGTTGCAACATCATTTCCTCCAGGGTAATTTGCAGTCATTATGTTTTAGGGAGCCTCTAAAAGATGTGTGTACCGCAATAAGCAATTCAACGTTCATTCATATCATTATAATGTGCAAGATGAAACGCCCTATTTGTCAAAATAAAAGGTCATCTCCAGTGCTGAGGTACAAAAGAAAACCTGCATTTCTGGGACTGGGTTCATCCCATCCTGACGCAGTGAATTGTAACCACCAGAGCACAGAACTGAATCTCCCTGCTGTCTTTTGGTAGCATTGTATACAACTAAATTTAGCTAGCTAAATGTAGGAAAGCAATTAAAATGCCTTCGCATATGTTTGTAGAGCCATGGTGAGGGGAGGGCAGGGGAGGAGGAGCTGCTGTGCTGTGGAGGACTGTGCCCCAGGTGCTGCTCCAATGCTGCTGACTTCAAGGGCTGTTGAGCCCCTCCACCCCCTGGACCCGCTCCTCTCCTGATAGTGAGGAAGATGTGGGGACGGAGATCCAGTCACATGAAAACACAGTGGACTGTGACTGTTTGCAAAATGGTGGCTCCCAACCATAAATTGGCATCTGAAACAAAACAGTAGCCCCGTGTGCATAGTGGGAAGTGACTTCCATGCTGACATACTTCTGGGTAAATAGGAAGGGGCAGCTGGTCCTGCTGACCATCATGGGGTGCTCTGTGATCATGCAGGATATGAACTTTACAAAATGGCAGCCCCAAAGGGGAAAACGGGTGGAGTAAATAGACTGTGTAACTGGAATAAGGGGGGGATTTCTGTGGGAAGGGGGCCATGTGATGGCCTGAAGGGGCAGGCCTTCCCCAGGAAGTTGGCTGTGGGGACAACCATCACTTCTTCTCTCGGAGCACCCTTCTCCGTACATGGCTCCTCCAAAGTTGCCCTTGTGCCATTCAGTGAGGCTGTCCTTGGAAAATAATTTCCATCAGCAGGCTAACAGACAGTGGGAATAGAGAGATTGAGTTTTCCTTCCCTTTGGTGCATGTGAGTTTTGGTCTCTCCCTTCAGCTACAGAGTTTTGTAAACCTTGTAGTAATCAAATTATCTGGCTAATCTTAAACTTCAGCTCAAATCCTTTACTAGCAGATGGGCAGAGTAAAGACAGACAGAACAACTGCCTGTCTGTGTTCTGTTTAGCATTGAAGCTAGCAGAGGTTAAGTTAAGATAAGAGACGAGGTGAGCAGGTTCTGAATGTCACCTAATCGTATGGATGTGGCAAATACAACCTAATGTGGGAACTAAGGCAGAAACTGTGAAAATGGACAAGAGCACATAGCTGAACTGAATTCAGTTTATAATTTCTGTTAATATTGGATAACAGGATGATTTGCAGGATTCAGCTAGGCTATATTGTTCTGTAGCTCCAGATCCAGAAAAAGTTAGCCCCTGGAGGGGGGTAGATGTTCATTACTTGTTTGCTATGGATCTCCGAACAGGTTAAAAGCTGCAGTAACTCCATTTTTATATAAAGTTGTCTTCTTACATGGTAGATTTAGGAAAGTTCAGCAGGTCATAGCATGTAGTAAGGAAAAACTACAGCAGTGAATCTTGTTCCTCCTTGGACACTTCCTTCAAAAAAGTATGTCAGAAATGGGAAAGAAGCTGAGGACCTCCTGATTGCCAGCCCTGTGCACGTTCCCCTGATTGGAGTAGGGGATTTCTTTTTATGTTCAGAGACAGACTAAATCATGTATTGCGCTATGTTCTAACACAACTCTTGGATTCACATTTTTTCATTTCATTTTGGCAGTAAATAGTGACAGTCAGTTATTTCTGTCAGTATTGCACATTTGCAAGTGGAATGAGCAGACGTATATGTCACAGATGAGTGAATGGATAACTGTCCTGGAGGTTTCTAATAAGAGTTTAGGAACAGAGTAGCAGAAAAGGCATTGAAGGTGGCTGAGATGAAAGATGCAGCCTCTGCTTTTTCCTCTTGCAGCTACTTGCAGTATATTTAGGGGATGTCATATGCATCTGCTCTTCACCAGGACTGCCTTGGGTTTTTGTCTGTTGTTTTCAGGGATTCACATTTTATCTCTCTAGTAGACTGGCTGCAGTGGTAGAATAGTGAAATCATCATGCTAGAGAATGCAAACACGGTCCTCAGCTTTGGTCCAGACTTTTGAAAAGAGCTGTCTGCTCTAAAGTGGAGTAACTGCTGCGATCTACCAGGTTTCTATGGCTAAGAAGTAATCACATTTTAATGTGAAATCTGTGGTTGAGGTGTATTTTCAACATGCTTCATTTGTTGTCATGCCATTCAGAGGCAATAGAGTCTTCCCTGTCCTATTTGTCTTAATTCAAGGGGCAGACATGCATATCAGTATTTTGGAAATAATGAGGGGTAGATGAAGTCTTTCTAACCTTTTTTGGCTTCTTTTGCACCACTGGTGCAGTTGCAGTAGAAAAGAGTTGGCTTTGTGCTGCTAACTTCCCAGTTTCTCCAGAGAGATGAACACCAGAGTGAAGAGAAGTTCTCGGCCACCAGCAGCAAGCTACAGGCGGCCAAATGCCTGCAGCTGCTCAGCTGCTGCTCCACCTGTCAGCCTCTTTGTGGATGGAGTAAAAGTTGTCAGTTCAGCGTGAAAAGAAAATGAAAAGGCAGAGCTGGCAGTATACTAAAATGATTGCTTTTAAACACTGATGAGCTGTGCTGGAATCACTTTTTTTTTGTTTCTAATGAGACACAGAGGTTCCCTGTTTGCCTTTTCTTATTCCCCTTGACTGAAAACCAAGGCTTCATTAAGATAGAAGATCCACTGATTCTTTGTAGGCGTGAGAACAGATTTCTGATTCATTTTGTATGTTGCTGCACCAATTCAATCTGTCTTTAGTTTGCCTGGATACTTAAGTGATACCAGGTTTGTCATCACAGTCTGAACAAACCCCAGGAAAAAGCAATCAAAGTAAAGGCTTAAGAACAGGAGGAGGAGAGAGAAAGGAAAATGTCTCTTTTTCATGCAGATGTTAGTATACCAGCAGTACTAGTTCTGTAATCTTTTGTGAAACCATTGCCATCTGGATTTTATTATTTTCTTTACAATCCCTGATCATTGTGACATAAGGATATCTATGCTGCGGACAGCTGTGTAGCAAAGAGATGTGCAACATAAGCCTATTAAGATACTTGAAGAATTGTGTCTGGCTCTCCAGATCAAATTATTTCTTATGGAGATCTGTACTGCCTGGGTTAGATTATTTTCAGTAAGTTGTCTCTTTATTCCTATTCACTAAACTTTGTGTTTCAACTTTTTTTAAAGCCTTCATTTCTGTGGGAAAAAGCTTAAATAGAAATGCTACAGAACATCACAGAAAAAAAAAAATAAATGAGAAGAACCTTACATTTTTAAGCCAGACCTGTAGGGTTTGCTGAGATAAATTTAATGAGTTTCCCAGCTGAAGTTGATAATTACTGAGCATAAAACTGGGCAAGCTCAAAGTTGATCCTATATGTATGTGATATGTGTAAATAAGGTATTCAGGAACACAATAATATGTGTGCTGTAGTTGAGATTACCCAGTATGTGGAGTATGTATGTACATATAGCATGCAGCAGTATGTATGTTGTGTGGTTGTGTTAAGGCTCTGGTGTACTGAGGCTTTAAGTGTACAGATGTACAACATGCTGTTGCCTTCTGCCAAGCAGATGTTAGCGCTGTGGTCGTACATGCAGCAACAAATGCAGGATTCTTTGTCACTTGATCAAAAATCAAAAACTACGGGAAGGAATGATGAAGAGAAGGACTCTAGGAGTTAATTAATCCTGTTTTAATTTGGCAGGGTGGCATAACTGAAATGACAAATACTGTCTCTGCTCTGAATAGCTGTAAAATTCTGCATTACTAAGTTGAGGAAGACAGAATAAACTAAAATTATTCAACTTGTTCCAGGTTTGAATTCTTTCAGGGTTTAAATCCCATCTTTCCTACCAGGGAAGGGTAGCATCAAATGAGCATCATATTCACATCAAATTGTCTCTTTTGACTCTTACTATTCAGAAACAATTCTGCAAGGGCAGTAATAATGTCTGTCGCCAAGTTCTTTTCCTCAACTGATTTATGTGAAAAGAGATAAAAAAGCAGAGAAATGTGGAAATCCACTATAGTAACACTGTATGCTAACAAACAGCATACTACCTTTAAACAATGCTATAGGTTTACTGTTAGTCTGCTTAGCTTAAAAGGCCAGTACACTTTCAAAAGATGGAGTCAGTGTAGAGAAAAATAATGAAAATAAATGATACAGTTCATAACTGTTCAATGTGGAGGGAGTGTTGACAAAAAACAATCTCTCTGGAATAACATCCAGTAATGAAGCATGTGCTATTGGAGTGCCTGAAACAATTATGGACATTGATATGCGTGAAATTATTCAAAATGGCTCACCATCCTATGAATAAATATGATGTGGTAGAGGATACTGGAAGTTGTGCAAGTGTTATGAACAGCTTAGTGTTGCTATTAAAAGCTGTAAAAGGCATTTGGACAAGTTACTTGTAAGTGTATTCCCATTTAGCCCTATTGCTTATTGATTCACCTTTAAATCATAGACACCGGAGCAAAGACAAAGATTTCCTATTTTTTTATGCATAGTTTTGCCTTTATCCTAGGGAAATAAATAGAACACATGGTGATTTAAATAAAAACAAAGGCAGGTGTATATATGAAAACCAAGATTTTTTCAGGGTATTTATTAGGAACACACCTCCTCATCAGAAGTGCCCCCCCCCGCCCCCGGCCCCAGCCCCTCAAGTCTCCATGCCATTTTTCAGTGCTTGTAAGAAATTTCTCTGAAATTGCAGTCAGCTATTCCCGTAAAAACTGTACCGGGAAGAAAGCTCTTGGTACAGTTCAAAGTAAAATGCTATTATTGCTCAATGTCTCTTTCTAAAGAAATGATATTGGCTGGATACATGTTCTTTTGTATCAGATGCTTTGTGTGAGTCAGAACAAAAGTCCTCTAGCTCTCCAAAATTATGATCATTTGAAGCACCAGTGTAAAATCAATGGCCAGTGCTTCACAGCTTCTCCCCGGACCCCATTAGGATAGTGATATGTTTGGAGTTCTGGCTTTCAGTGCTAGGTTCCATTTCTCACAGCCTCCTTGAATTTTGCTTTGGTTTTATACGTCTCTCTTCAAACAGTTTACTTTTTCTGCCCTTTCTTTTCTGGGGCTGACAGTCTCTTCTGAAACTTTCAACCAAACAACTGAACTTCTTATCATTGCCCCTGGAAACACAGTTTACCAGTTTGGGTTTTGCACTGTAGATCACTGACCTCAGACAATGTTCCCAATGCTGACATTGTATCGGTACAGAGTCATTCAGTGGCCTTGATGTTTTCCTGCTGGCCTCCACACTTGTCAGTGGCCTTGACACATTCCTTGAAAATGTTTTCTGTGTAGATTTAAGTTCCCAATTCCTTTAAACAAAACATAGTGTGTGTTTTCCCTACAGCTTGTATTTCTGGACTTGTAACAAAGCCTGATTCTATGAAAAGAAGGGATTACTGTACTGTGGTACTATGTCCTGGGGGCTTCACTTCAGGTTACCAGAGGAAAGAAATTCACTTAATAGCTCCTGACCTCTCTGAACAAAGTTTTTATGAGGCTGGGCTGTTCTCTGTCGGGGGTATCTGCAAGGAGCCTATTCAAAGCAGATCCTGATCTCAATATAAAATTGCAGCTTTACGTATCTACGTGGAAAAGTGACTTTGAAAAAAAGGAAGATTTCAAGCTATGAATAATGACACATCTGTCCCTCAGAGTAGTTGTCTAAAAGCAGCCCATTAGCGTTGCTCTTAAAATTGATTTTAGAGCCCGGTTGCAAAATCACAGTGGCAATTTAATTAATGTTATGGAAATAGTCAGAAAAATGGCTGTGGACCTTCTGATTGCTTCTAAAATAGAAACAGTGTGTCATCATAACTAATCTGGTGTAGCTGATATACAGACTTAGTGCAACAGCTGTACAGGTGAATATAATTTTAGTAACAATGGAGGGAGAGAAAATATGGATGAGCTTGCTATGGGTAAGTGGTACTAAACTTCATTAATATAGCTGCAGCATTTGCTTTGCTGCAGGAAACATGTTTTAGGGCATGAGTTATAAATTATGGTATAATCTACAAATTACAATATCTAAATGTATAAATACATGCTATAAACTATACTATGTAGAACTATTAGACAACTGTTTCTGGAGATAAAATTGATCCACTCTCCACTTAATTTTTTGAAGTGCAGTTTTCTGCTGATGTCCAAAGATAAGAACAATGTTTTGAAATCATGGAAAGAATCAATAAGGATTATATAGTTATCTACAGCAATGCCATAATTTTCCTCTAGATTATTTATGTTTGCTTTGTAGTACAAATAGGGAAAACAAGAAATGATCCAGATACAACTTTTCCTAAATATCACTTTGCAATAATACTTGCTAAAGTCCTACATCTCTAATTATTGTCGCATAGGACTTGTGAAGAAAGGATATTAAGCTTCTGCCTTAAATAGAGAAGGAAAGATGTACCTGTGAAAACTGATCAGAGTAGAAAAAGAAAACTTTATAATTAGCTCTGATTGTGTTCTAGACATGAAGTGCTTTGGTTCCATTATTAATTTACTTGCCTATTCAAACTCCAGTTTTTATTGGCTTTGGTAGAATTCTTTACCTGAGATCTATAATTTGAGAGACAGACAATTCCTTAGGCTAAATAAGGATTGATTATTATTGGTGGTTAATTTGATTTAGCACCTATTCAATACTGAGAGTCACTGCCCTGATGTATTTCTAGTTTAATTTAATATTTATAGAGATTTGGGTTGTAAGGGCCTTCAGAAGGTCATCTAGTTCATCACCCTGTGCTGAGGTAGGAACACTATACCCAATAGTATAATTATTATTATACTGTAATACTATACTATAATATTAATATTAACTTAGCTTTGATGTAATATTTTCTTTATTTCTCAGTGTAGTGTTAAAACTTGTACAATTTGCATTAAATCACATTACTTGCAATAAACCACATTGATTTAACCTTTTGTATTTCAAGAAGTCAGTCTAAAACCTAAACTTGCCCTCCTACCCTTCTGATCTTCTCAGGGAGTATTGGCTTCTCCTGCTAATCGCAGGAGTGGTTTTAGAAAAAAAAACCCAGATAAATAATTCCTTATAATTCTGCTTATCTTTGTAAGAATAGAATAATGAAAAAAAGTCAAGTATTCTCTCACCTAATCTTGTCAGTCTTTAAGACATGGATGTGGATAGCCGCCTTTTTAGAATAGACTGAGAGGGCATCTTTACTCAAAATATTCTGTTCTGCTCTCAAGGCCACTTTTGCTGCATACTTTTTTATTTTTTGCCTGTTTAAATTTTGTCTGTGTGTGTGTGTGTGCGCTCTTGAGGCTGGTGCTAACATAGTGCCTTATACAGTGTTCAGTAACTGCACAAATATGGGGAACTGCAGGGTTTTTTGCAGGTGGTTTAGGGACAGTATCTTGCAACTGTACACGTTGTAAGCTTATACGCAATAAGGTTTTTGTGATACACTATAGGTGTTTTAGAATAAAAAGATGTAAAATACAGTCTCAAAAAATCTTGATGTTGGAACTCAGAGTCAAATTCCTTGGGAGACCTTTGAGCTGCACTTTGTCAAGGTGAACACAAGGTGTTTGTGTGATATTTTCTGTGTGTGTATCTCTTCATTTTACATCAAGAATGAAATTTGTTCTAGAGTATGAGATAAAAATGGAGCAAAGATTTATGTAACTCATGAAAATCACTGAGGAGATAATCTTTGGCTACCACAAAGAATTACTACCATGAAGTACTACCATGAAGTATTCCAGCAGACAGCACTTTTTCACAGCAATGGCTGTAGCTGTACTGCCTGTTTTATTTTGGGTACACTCAATATAATATCCTCTATGTGTCAATAACGTTCTTCAAGAGTCACTTTTCTGGAAAAACCTTATTTTACAGATATTAATTGGGCAACAATTGAACTTTGAGGAACTCTGCTTCCTGCTCATTGTGGCACTGCAGTAGAAAGTCCTTGGAGAGAAGAGAGAATTGCATTGATGCTTGTCTTTTTCTGAATTGTAACTGAAGTACAAGGTGTCTAAATTCAAGCTGTGTCTTATGCTAGGCATGTTCTCCATCCAAGATTAGGAATCCAGTGAATCTGGTATTTACAGAGAAGCAGAGTTACAGGTGGATAATTACTTCTTTTTAATAAATTTGAAATAAAAATGTAGATAATCGGATGTTTTATTAGGTTCGTATTTAATATTTTCTTTGTTATATTAGCAGCTAACTAATCTGCTTTGTTAATGAGGCCAAAATCATGTATCCAACTCAAAGAATGTGTACATCAAAAGCATAGGAACAAAAATTGAAAAGAAGGTCAGTTCTTCCAGTTTCTTCTTTAAGAGTCTGTTTAAAAAAGACCTCCTTCTTCTGTTCTGTGTTTCTTTATTCCAGATGTGGAGATAATCTAACAAAAAAGTTCTAGTTCTACTCTGCCTTTATTACACATGTGGAGATAATTAGATTTTGCTGACAATAGGAGGGCTTTGCTGACACTTGTGGGTGGTGGGTTTGTGTCTGATTGGTGTACATTAATAGACAGACAAGTTACTCATGGAACTAATCAGATAGACAAGTTTTGGTCACTACAAGGAATTATTGCATTTCAGCTGATGATGTAGAGACTCTGCTGGCACAAGCTGTGATGATAAATGTCCACATTGTCCATCATGTTTTGTTTTGTACTCAGTGCACTGAATAAGTTTTCATGTAAGACTTGTTATCTGCACAGCTGGATGCATCCCATTGGCATACCAGACAAGAAGTCCTACTGTTCTCATTAGTTTCATCTATGAAATCTGATTAGTTTCATTTAATCTATGGTATAACGTCATGTGATGCCACTACTTTTACCTTGTAAATATTACATTGGCACCAAAAGTTTCTGATGAGTGGATTTTGAGGCTCGAAACTCAGGGTATAGTCTGACAAGGAGAGGTTTTGATGGCTCTTTCTGAAGATGTAAGGAGAGCTGTTGTTATTACCATTTTTTTGGTTATTAATTAAAAAAAATAATATGAGGGGTTTTTTTCTGGCATTGTTTTATAGAAACATTTGGCTTATGAAAAGAAATAAGGAACTGTTCCCAGGGCCTCCCAGGAAAATGAAGACTGGAAAGGCTTCCTTGTGAAGTCTGCTTGAATCCTATTTCTGTAGCTTCTTGCAGTAAAGTTGAAGAGCATTAGAGGTTTACACTTTCAACATTATTGGAAAATGTGTGTGGATATCTAATTTTCTAACATCTGTCATGAAGATACAGGTATTATTTGTTAACCATGACTGTCAAACTCAGTGTGTCTTACTAATTTTAACTCAAAATGAGACTTGCAGAATTTAAGGGAAAAAGGGAAGAGACAATCTGTCTTTTGGTAGGCAGTCCTAACAACATCACTACATGCAAAACTTAGACTGAGATTTAGCATATACAAAGTTAGGAGAGATGTTTTTATCAGGAACCCATCATGTATTTTTGAAGGGTTTGGATGTGAATTTGATCCTTTCTACAGCCTGTATTAGGGCTTCTTCAGACAGAGTGCTGAACTTGAAGCTGTCCCTGATACCTGCATCCCTAAAGTAGAGGAATACTTGAGATCTGAATTTGAAACTGAAACTAAGGGATAATCAAAGGCAGAACTTCCTTTGACTTGTGGAGTAGGAGGATTTAGAGGATCTAGAACTAAACCTGGCTTCTGTTGTCAAGGACAACAAAAAAAGTTTCTATAAATATATTAGCAATAAAAAGAGGACAAAGGATAATCTCTGTCCTCTAGTAGATGGGGCTGGTAACATAGTGACCAAGGATGAGGAAAAGGCTGAGGTACTTAATGCTGTCTTTGCCTCAGTCTTCAGCAGTAGGACCAGTTGTTCCCTGAGTTCCCAGACCCCTGAGCTAGAAGACAGGGATGGGGAGCAGAATGAAGCCCCTGTAATCCAAAGGGAAGTGGTGAGGGACCTGCTTCAGCACCTGGAGGTGCACAAATCTATGGGTCCGGATGGGATCCACCCAAGGGTACTGAAGGAGCTGGCGGAAGTGCTCACCAGGCCACTTTGCATCATTTATGAGCAGTCCTGGATAACCGGGGAGGTCCCAGCTGACTGGAGGTTGGCAAATGTGACACCCATCCACAAGAAGGGCCGGAAGGAGGATCCAGAGAACTACAGGTCAGTCAGTCTGACCTCAGTGCCTGGGAAGGTCATGGAACAGGTCATCCTCAGTGCCATGACACGGCACATGCAGGAGAAGAGGGTGATCAGGCCCAGTCAGCAGGGGTTCATGAAAGGCAGGTCATGCCTGTCAAACCTGATCTCCTTCT
>VXBO01009808.1:54821-85770 GCA_013400135.1 Rhinoptilus africanus | reverse complement strand
CCATCCCTGGAGGTGTTTAAGAACAGGGTAGATGAGGTGCTCAGGGACATGGTTTAGAAGGGGGTTTTTGTCAGGGTAGGTTAATGGTTGGACTTGATGATCTTAAAGGTCCCTTCCAACCTCAGCGATTCTATGATTCTATGATTCTATTTTTCCTTAGGAGTGATGAAACATGAAAAGTCATTTCCTTCTGTTACAGCTGTAAAGAGAAACTCCTCAACTCTGCTTTTGTCAATAATTATCACGGGACATCAAAAATAAATAAATCAACAAAAAAAAGTTCCATATGAGGGAAGAAATGAGGGAACAAGTAACAGCTGACAACTATAGTCATGCTGATCATTGAACTTCAGAAAGAAATGTTGCTGTTAGAGTGGTGAGAGCCTGCATGAGACTAAACTCTTCTGTTGAGCTAAATAAAGAACAGTCAAAATAAATAATGATTGTATATTTAACTTACCAAGGCTAAGGAGCATACTGATATTATCTGAAGTTTTTTAGTGTTCTTACAAGCCTTGGTAGTTGACGAGGGATAAAGACTTCTCATAATAGACTAGAACATATTGTGAGGAATTTAACCTTTTCACTCAGAGCAGTTAATCATTTTTTGAAGACTGATTTACTTTGATTCTTTATATATAGGAGTAGCTAGAGTCGTGAAATAATATTTTTGACATGCTTTATTTTAAGGACCTCAGCAGTAATGAAAAATATGTGTATCTTATGAAAAATGTATATATTTACCACATGATTCACAAACAAAAAAACCAACCCAAATTTTCTTAAATCTGATACACTCTGTATTGTACACCCAATTACTAAGTTTTATTATTTTTCAGTGCAATCACTTACATGTTGTTAACTGTTTCTGAATATTCCTGCTGATGACAATGTAAATTCATGAGCTTTAATCAGCTCTAGAGTAATTTTGTTCAGATCATTCTCAATGAATTTTTATAAAGAAAAAATCATAATTATAGTAATGAGCACTTTAATGCTCAGCCAAATTTATCTGGTGTGATACCTTTTGACAAGTTCTGTGACAGTGGTGGTGTTATGCTGGGGATGAATTTGCTCCGTAATGAGTGGAAGTATTAGCGGTGTAGACATTTCTGTGATTGACATGCTAGTGTTTTATTGTTCTCTGCATAGATCAAGCTATAGGGGTAGTAGTAATACTGGGTAGGTACAGCCAGTTCATCAAGTACCCCATGCCCAAAGCTGGTAACCAAACTTGTAAATTATGTGGGTAGGTGAGTTGTATGCTGTGCGTATTGTTCTTAATCTGACGGCTAGCCTTTGAAGGTTGAGCATCTGGCATATATCCGTTCTGTGGGGCTTGCTATGTAACATCTGTTTATGAACTTACTATGTATGCATTTATTAATAGTTACATTACATGTGCCTTCTGCTTCTCTTGGTGGGCAGGTTTGAGGTGCTTGCATTGGAGTTGGAGGTGCCTAGTTGCAAGAAACGGTGAAGTCTGTACATTCTTCTGAGGAAATGTAATGCAGCTGATACAATAATGCATGAGACTTCACTGCCATATGAGAAGTGTCTGCATGATGTTTCTTTGATAAAGAAAGATCAGATCTAAAGCTTGGTAACTTTGGTATGCTTTTTGGCTCTGTTGCACTTTATTTGGTGGAATTTCTTTCTGTTTATATCAATGCTTCAGGCAGGGAACATATCTTATTCTATAAAATGTCAAGTCTGCTTTCCCTCATTTCACAAACACTTGTGGAAGTTAATAATGAAGGTTTGGCAAATCCAGTAATACAATAGAATACAGAAGATACATAGGAATGCAGATATATAGAAAGTTTATGTTTTGACAGATGAAGTTACTGTACGTGATTGTAAAAGTAAAGGCTTTGTTTGCCTGTTTGTTTAACCACTGCCTGATTAACCTTTTAATCTATTCCTGGATAACAGTTGACTGTAAAAGATATCTCAGAAGGGCAGTTTCTGGTTGTCCTGATCAAAGGTGGAAGTTTGTTATTCAGAAAGGGAAGTCCAGCAATTCATCTAGGTTCCTAGATTGATAGTAAACTACAAATTTCTGTTTCCTTCACTTATATTCATGCTGACTATGATCCATGTTTGGTTAAAAGCATTTGTTCCATTATCCTGATTTTCCTTTTTCTTCCTATGGGAAGTGATCTTTCAAATGGAGACTTTTCAAACAGAGGATTTCAGTGCAATCTGTAGACTTATGATACATATTTTTTTTGCAAAAACATTATGTCAGATTTTTCCACTCTTCCTTACATCTGCTTTGAGCCAGTCATTGCTGTTCTTGAATGCTTACATCTGTTGTCTATTCTTCTGCAGACTATAGGCCTGTAATATGGTATTACCATTGCCAGTAACAGGACACAGGCTTTTTACTCAGTTTGGAAGGCATCAGGGCTGAGGCTTGTAACGTTTGCTCTTTCTGAACTTCTCGTCAGGTATTTGGAGCAGTGTTTTACATGGCGTAGGGCTAACAGCAATTTTTACTTTGGTTATGCCTACTCTGTTTCACTTCGGCTAATCTTTGTACAATACAACCATAAGTTTTTATAGATAACAGTAACAAGCAGTTATTCTGTGTAGAGTGAGATGTTCGCAACTCTAACGTAGTGAGGTATTACAGGGTAATGCTGCTCTGATGTGACAGCAAGAGGTGTTGGGAAGTAGAGGCACAGGAATGCCAAGAGATGGGGTGCAGGCTTGGTACTGGAGACCCCGCTCTTCAGATCCATACTTTTCTTCAGTATAGCCCTGCCTCTGTTGTACTGCAGGGCCCAGACGTGGACCCAGACCTGATGTGTCTCACAAGGGCTGAGTGGAGAGGGAGAATCGCTTGCCTTGATCTGCTGGCAACAGCTTTCCTCATGCAGCCCAGGACACTGTTGACCTTCTTAAATGAGGAATGAGCAAGGCATAAAACCATGTTAATAAACATGTAAAAATGATCCCAAGTAGATCCTAGAGGGAGGAGAATGAAGTCATCAACATGAACATCATACTCCTCCTGGTGAAGAACTCACATATGCTGACAGTTTGTGTGGCAGCCCCTCCCTCTCCCCCAATACTGGATTGAAACCAGTGACCTCCTTAGGACCCAGAGGATCAGTGGAAAGGTAGGCATAACACCAGGAGAAGGGAGAGAAACTAGGAAATATGTTTATTTTGAATTTATTATTACTCTTAAGTCTTTTTCTGTATAGAAGTGTTCTTTTTCTGTAATAATTAGATCCAGACTAATAATTATTCTTTGAATAGATCGTTAATATTTTAAATGTATTAACAATAAATTACTGGTTGTATATGTAAGGAGTGTTTCCTTTTTTCCTGGAAACAAAATTTTTAGTGTAAAAAGACCACGAGAAAGATTAAATGTACAGTTATAATTTGTCCACTCAAATTAGTATTCTGGGTGGAAGTATTCTTTTTTTGTGTGTGGAAACTAGCTGCACAATTCTATCTGCATAGCAAAGAGAATTAGGGTAATTCTGAAAAGAGAAATATGATGTACAGTGTTTTTCAGGATTAGGCTGACTGCAGGACTAAAGGATGTCAAGTTGACTTTTTTTTAAATGCAATTTTGAGCAAATTGCAAAGCTCCTTTTCCTTCAGTCAGCATTTTGCTTTGGAAGTTTTTGAGGGCAGGTACAAATGGAAAAGAGTTTCTTTTGGAAAGGGATCCTTTTTTTCCCTCCCAAATGTTAAGAGATACAAGATTTCCCAGATCCTGAAGAGATAAGTGCATGTCACTCTTTAGTTGGTAGCTCCTGATTTGAGCCAGGGCTATTACATGTATAAGCCAAGATTGCACAAGTCCCACTTTAAATTGGAGTCCTGGTGTGTTCACAGCCACACGTACACACACTGCGTGGTGTGCTGGCTGATGGACCGTGCACTAAGACAGGTTTTGAATAAGATGCAGTCAAGTCTTGTTGAAGCAGTGGTGTGCTAAGTAGACCCGTGGCCTGGTATGAGGTAAAACAGAACCAATTTTCTGTTCAGTAATTTTACTTTGCAGCTAAACCTCTTCTAACCCAAACCACGACAACCTGTTAAAATTTCTGTGTGGCAATAGCACTGTGCCAGATTTCTTACATGACATAGTATATTTACTGTAAGTATAGCATATTAATTACTATAGTCATCCTTCACCCTTTTGCTATTTTGAGATCAAAGCAGAAGGGAAAAAAGTGTAGAATTTCCATATTTGCTAAAAATAAATCCTACTTCCCTTCGTGAAATATTTTGACACAAAGTGTTTTGTCTTGCAGCTACTGCAAATAATGTTTATGAACTAAATAGCTCTGATGCACTCCATCACTGTCCAGATGAAGATCTTTGGGGAGGGGAAAAAGATTTCATACTCTGCTGAGATTAACACAGGACACATTCTTACTAGTGTTGCATTCTTTTTTCTTTAAAAAAATCATACCTGAAACTTCACATGAACAAAGAAAAATCCAGATTAATATCTACACAGATGGGAAAAACATACTGTGGTGTATCATACACCATGGTTTGAGAAACTCTTGTTAATAACCTATAAAGAGCTGGCTAATAATTGTGAGTTTTTGTAGTCTCAATTGTCAAAGTACATTAAATGTGAGCTTGAGGGTGACAGAGCCCTGGAACAGGCTGCCCAGAGAGGTTGTGGGGTCTCCTTCTCTGGAGACATTCAGAACCCGCCTGGATGCAGTTCTGTCCAACCTGCTCTAGTGGAACGTGCTTTGGCAGGGGGTTGGACTAGGTGTTCTCTGAGGGTCCCTTCCAACCCCTACCATTCTGTGATTCTGTGATTACTTTTATACATTCTTCTAAAAGTACAATATAAAAGCCTGTCTACTTCAGTGCATGTTACATGAAGTTATATTAGTCTGCTGCATTTAATAACTTGTTTGTCTTAAATGATCTTTCACATGGCAATGTGCAGTCTACTGTACACTGCATTTAATATTCTAGTCTTACTCTGAATATACTGTAGGCATTATATTTCTGTGTCGGGGTTGTTACCCATGGATAGTGTTTGTATAGATTGAAACTAAAACAACAAATTCAGGAAGTTTATGAATCTCACAAATAGACTTATTTATTAGTCTGTAATATTAATAAGTAATATTGTCTCAAAAGTACCAGTAGGCATATAATAATGGAATTTAACTTTTAATTATTGAAATATCATCCCTACAAATAGAAAACATTTAAATGATTACTGAAACTTGAATGAATACTACAAGTAGAAATCACAGTCTACTAATGATACAGTTTGCAACATATATTCACAACATGAAGAAAACTTCCCAAATATAACACTTTCAAGGCAAACAATTACTGTTGAATGTAACAGTTTAAAAGGTTGAATAATGTGGATATTCTGATGTTATGATGAACTGCAAACACACTACATATGACTGAGTCTTCTTGAAGAGTTTACTGTGGTGTTATATGACAAAATAGACTAAAGTATTTTTTTTCCACATATAATGGGTAAACGTGCTTAGTTAAAGCTAGAAAATTGAAGTATTAAGAGAGTCAAATTGCTTTTCATATGGAACATATTATTTTTATGTTCATATTGCTATGCTTAATAAGGAAGCACTCTGTTCTGGTTTTTTGGTTCTTCTGCTTTTCACATACTGGTAATGGACACAGACTGGTGTTTATTGAATTAGTTTTCCTCTTTCAGAAGTTTATATTTTGTCTAGAAAAGTGCCCATGTATAATGAATTACAGAAAATTACAAGTAAATAAGAGATGACAGCAGTCAGCCAGCTCAGTGTATGCACAGATAACAGCAAATTGATAGCCCCAATGTGCTTCGCTTGTAAGCACAATCCTGTGCAAGGTCATAGTCCTGCTTCTTTGATGTGGCTGATCCATACCTGTGTGAAAATCGCCTTTTCCCTTCCATGAAATTTTCACTCATAGGTAAAACACAGCATTGTAAAGATAAATAAAGAAGTAGTATCAAAGACACAGTGTTTATGATCTGTGTCATTAAAATAAATGATGGAATGTTACATTCATTTTTCCTGTCCAGAAAGTAATGCAATATCCAATAACTGGTACAAAGTGGTTGACTGTGAAATTATGGTATAGCTAATTATAGTCTCGATAATTTGCATTTCCGTAAAACATTATAGCCTCAAAATATCACATAAACAATTCACCTAAGTTTTCAACCTTGTTGCTATTCTCATTTTTTACTATTTTTTTGAAATAGCATATTTTATTTTTAATAAACAATTTATCTTATCAAATACTCATTTACAAGAGTAGTTCTGTGTTCTAATTTACTCACATTCTTTACATGTAAGAAGTATAAAACTAGAGGCATTATCTTGTACTGTAATTTTCCTAGCAAGTAAGATTGCTGATTTGATACAGGGCACATCTATGATTGAAGCTTGCGACTACTTCAGCAACTGAAAATCCAAGTGTGGACTCCTGTCTGTGCTGAGACTTATGTGGATTTTACTGTTATAACTCCAGTAACAGTATTATAACTCCAGTAACAGTATACTGGACTGTACCTGTATACTGTTGTATACAGTTATCACTGCAACTGTATATAATTGTTATAGACTCCACATCTGTTTTAAGGTCCCTTTATGCTACTGGTACAGTGTAATGACAAACAGTTTCCAAATACAGGCATGGGGACAAAGTTTTGGCAGTTTCAAGGAACTTCCAAATACTTTGTTTGTCATTGATGATACAGAGTTTTTAGGCATTAGGCTACACCTTTTCACTGTCATCTTTTCCCTGCATTGGTCTCATTTACTACTTTAGTTGATGGACATACTTTTATAAAGTCTCCATCAGAAAGGACTGGGAGCCTTGAAATTGCAGAATCAAGCCCTAGATGTATATAGTCTGCCAAGATTTACCAAAACACCTATTGATATGATATGTCACAGGTTCATGTCAGTATTATTTTAAAATTGCTTCTTGTTTATCTGAAGTAAAATGTTTTTACAGAAATTAAACAAGTGTATAGGAATAGTATTCTAAATTAACTTACATAAAATGATTAGCTTTACTTAGATGACACAGCTATAGCATTGCCTGTAATATATCACACAATTGTTGTTTATGATCTGCTGAAAATTTTTCCTTTCCATGTGCTAGGTGGACATTGATGATACTACACAGGTATAGTATTTGATCAATTTGCATCCTGTTCAAATAAATCACATCTGAAGTTAATATGTAAGGTACTAGGTTAATAAACCCTATTTAAATATTTCAGCAGTAGTAAACCCAAGTTAAGTATTGCAGAAGATGACTAGTGAATTGGAGAACCCCCCATTTTGTTTAATCAAACTATCCCTTGGTTAGGACACCATACATATTGTAAATCTAAGTTTACATCTGGCTCTCTAAAGGCCTAGGTTATTAAGAAGGCTTAAAGGGCACTTTTTCAAACTCGTGGGATGTACCTACATTAACGGTTTAGTTCAGAATTTCACTTTCATAGAGAATTTCTGGGTAGACCCCACTTGGATACAGGCTGCCCCGTGGCCCCAGAGAACATAGATTCAGTTCTTCTGGGGTGAAATGAAACTGGGTTTTGGCTGAAAGAATCCTTGAGCTACTTCTGGAGTTAAAACTATCCACCATCTGTTCTTGGCAGATCCATTTCCATAGCGCTGCACTACTTGCTCATGTAGTGGCACATCCTAACTGGGCAACATGATAGTAAAACAGGCTAAATCTTAGTTGCTATGATGAAATACCATTGTATAACAAGAAGGTATGACATGCTTTATTAGTAAGAATTTAGCCCTTTCACTGTTAAGGTTGATGTGGAGAAAATTAAGGCCTGTCACTTAATCTCATTTTATGTTAATGTTTTCATGTCTTCCTTCTTCTTCTCATTTATGGCAAATTTGATATAATAGCGGAATGACATCTAATTTGGTTTTGTCGGTTTTCACAAATGGGAAACAAAGTTCCTTGCTCTTACCACGTAGCAAATCTAATTAAAATTCTTACCTGAAAGAAAATATTATTAAGATAAAATAACTGTTTGATACTGTTCCTCTGTATTATCAGTGATACGGTTTAAGAGAGATGTATACAACAGTGTTATGCCCCTTTTCTTACCCTGTTTTAGGTCCATATGCACTGGCTTGATCTTCTAAGATAATATAAACCACCCTTAGGCAGTATTAAGCAATTTAAGTGCAAAAGCCATTAGAATCATGGGCTCCCATTAAGTACATCCTCTTAAGCTGCCTCCAGTAATACAGCTCTTGTGATTCATCTGTTAAAGCTGACTCTGTTTACATAGTTTGTTGTTGTGTGAAGGCCTGACCATAAAGAAAGTAGGTGGTAAAATAAGCCAGTGCTCCCTGTAGCTGACTTCTCCTTGGGCTATATAAAGAGGTGGTTAATGTCAGGCAATGTTTTGTAAACCTCACTATGCATTTATGTAAGGGTACTCCGAAGAGTATAAACACAGAAAAAACCCAAGATTAATTGTTTAGGCTGATGTGAAAATGTACAAGTAGGTATAATGAAATAGGTTAAGTAGCTCGTGACATATAATGCCACTGCTTACATGCTTTTAAAGATTATTTGATATTGTAGATGCTGTAGATTTGATCTACGAAGTACCTGAAGTTGCTAACCCCTCCCTGACTGTTGTGAAGATAGTAAGAAATTTCAAGAAAGAGAAACAAAATTATGCTTGGTAAGGAGACTGCTTGAAACTATTATATTTTTCTTTTTTCACAAAAATAACGGCAATTTAGGAAGTTTTGTTTAAAATAACATTTTTTACTATATTTATTTGTGTAGATTGTAGTATTAGAAGTTAAATACTTACTGCTTTTTGGCCATAGAGTAGGTTCTAAAGGAAGCTGTGTATTTTGGATGTTTAAAACTAGAAGTGAGAAAAACGAATGAAACTCTGGGATGTTAAAAATATCCATTAGTGGTGCAAAAATGCATACATACAATAGAATTATGCTGTTTTTTAAATGCAGCTTTTCTAATTATTATTTTCACAGGACAGGCCTCTCTATATGCAGCAAGGAGTAATGCAGAATGATAAATATTAAGTAGGTGATACTGTATTCTTCAGGTTCATTCCTCTCACTCGCAGCAGTTGTGCTATTCTTAGGACAGCAGGATAATTTTTTTTTGTGACAAAAAAATTGAGATAACAATGTCATCCTTAAATGTCATAGTGAAAGCATGGTGCTGGTCTGGCTAAATGTGTATCAATAATTAGCATATTCAATGCTATTGTGACCCTGAGGGGGTGGTTGGTATTTACTATACCTTCATAACTGAGATTTTATCCTTTGTTAAAGGCAATTTAAAGTGCTAGAATAACTTCTTTAAAAGAAGTGCTAACTTGTCTGACACGTGGTAAGAAAATGGGCCCTTTGGGAAAGCTTCTCAGTTTTGAAGCATCACATTCATTTTATCTGGAATATTTGTACATACTGTTAGTAATACAGAGATTTTCAAAGTGGAAGCCAATAAGGAGAAACTGATTTTTTTTCACTATAGAAAGCTTCAGATGATCACAGTTGGGAATCAAAATTACAATCAGAAAGGCCTGTGTCTTTATGCTTCATTAGTGACTTAGTCACCTACAGTGCCTCCCACACTATTTGTGTCAAGTTAGTTTAGGTGATAACATGTATTTTGTTTTGTTCAGTGGACTCTCTGAAACTATTGACATTGGTGTGTATTCATGTAAGTCTCAATAATGTGGTTAAAATTGCAATACACACACTTCCTAGCTTCTACCCCTTTTTCTTGTGTTATGCACACATTTTTAATGTGAACATGGAAGATTGTATCATTCAGGACAGGGCATAGTGCTCCAAATGTTTGACTTCCGTACATTTACTCCTTGCTCAACTGTCAAGGTGGTGGGTTGTAGGCTTTCCTATGCAGCCTAAGGGTACTCTCCACCTCTTTCTCTGGTAGAGAGTCAGGATCCGTTCTCAGCATTTGGCTCAGATACACCCACATACTGATTTTTTTTGTGACCATAATTGTGGAAGAGTTTCTGTCCATTTGTAGCCCTGAGTGACTCAAGGGTCTTGGGGCCTTTAAGTGTGTACAGAGTTGTACTGCTGGGACAATTTCCACTTGTTCTCATGCTCCACTTGTTATCTCTCACCTTCATCAACTTTATAGGTGCTGGTTTGTTAAATTCAATATCAATCCATTTTCTTGCAAAAGGGATACAAGCAATTCCTTACTCTTTCTCTTCTGGCAGACTGTTAGCATTAGTCTGTACACAAAATGTTCCAGTTCCTCTTGTGACCTCCTTATTCAATGACTGATGTGATGGGGGCACCACACCACCCCCACGCCCACCCCCGCCCTCCATTCTGTTATGCTGTTTTATCAAGTTATCTGCTAGGATACACTTGTTGGAACCTCATCCCAACACCTCACCTCAACGCAGATCTGCTCTAGGGAAACACTACTAGTGAACTACTCTAGTGAACTACTATGACAGATATTCATTGCCTTTGGTCAGATTTGGTGGTCAAGAACTCTGTCAACTTCACTTTTTTTTTTTTTTTTTTTTAGGAGACATATGCCAGCTGACTGTGCAGCTGATTAACATCTGCTATGATGTTACTGAACACTCTTCTCTTTCAATGGGAGTTTTCATCCTCAAAATGTTTCCCTAGAATTAAAAAAGTCATTCATGATTCTTGTTTTAGTGCAAGCACAAATACATTTCGCTGAGATGAAAAATTCCCCAGAAACAATATTCTTAGTGTTTGGCAACCGTTCGATATTCATACTCTGATCTTGGATTTACTCAATATTAAGATGTGAAGGATACTAGCAATGTATCTTTACTTAAGCAATATCCCATTTTACCATTTACTTTTTTTTGTTTCTGATCTATTTACTGAGAACACTTGTCATACTTCGTTTATTTGTGCTATCACAAAACTGCTATACTTTCCTGCCTGTTTCGCTCTGCTCTTTTACTTTGCATAATCAGTTTCCACATTTTTATTAAGATTATACAGAATCAGTATGGCTTTAGATTATCATAATATATGGTTGTGTCTTACCAGTGGTATAACATTTCATAAAAATATGTGTATTTCATAATTAAAAAAAAAATTTCAATGGGAAGTACATAGAATCATAGAATCATAGAATCATAGAATCATAGAATCATAGGGTTGGAAGGGACCTTAGTAGATCATCTAGTCCAACCCCCTGCCAGAGCAGGGCCACCTTAGAGCAGGTTACACAGGAACGCGTCCAGGCGGGTTTTGAATGTCTCCAGAGACGGAGACTCCACCACCTCCCTGGGCAGCCTGTTCCAGTGCTCTGCCACCCTCAAGGTAAAGAAGTTCCTCCTCATGTTTAGGTGGAACTTCCTATGCTCAAGTTTGTGCCCATTACCCCTTGTCCTATCACTGGGCACCACTGAAAAAACATCCTCCACCATTATCATAAATCTTGCAAACATCATATAAAATTTGTGTAGTCGTGTTTTAATCTAAACCCTTTGTGTTTATGGCTTTGGTTTCTTACAAACTTAAGAGAACAGATTTGGAGATATGGAGAAAATGGCAAGATTGTTCCTTTTTGTTAAGTTTCACACTTAATTTCCTTCCATTTTATGCTATTCTGCCTAATGAAGAGCTGAAAACTGAAGCTGTGTTAAAAAGGATTAAAAAGGTGTTACTCTGATCATAAGCAAATAAATTTATATTGTATATGGTACTGAAACTGCAACTGTCAACACAAAGTAATGAAAATCTGCAACAAATATTAAAATATTGGCTGCTTAAACCAGTAAGCTGTTAATTTATTTCCAACAGAGGTAATGTGGTGGCTTAATAAGGAAAGACTCTATTCACATACTGTTTAGATATCATATTAACATGAATTATGTATATTAGGCAATCTTTAAATACATTTACACTTTTCAAACATTCCTTTCTTCTACGATAAATTTTTTACAGTACCTTCTGTTACTTTCATGAATATGTGTTACAGAAAATGCAGTTTTCTAAAATTCAGAGTGATCTGTTAGAAGAACAAAGTTGAGTTTCAGTATTTCACTAATACTGAAATACTGAATTTCACTAACTTTCCGTAAACTAAAAGTGTATTTAAACAGACAGTTAATGTTATAGGCAGGAAATTGCTAAGATCTGGTTATATGATGAGAAAAAGACTTCACCTCTCCAAGAAAAGAAATGTGCTATTGAAAATACAGTTGTGTTTAGTTGTCTACCTTTGACAGACTTTTCAAGAGTTAGCCACATTGGGAATTCAAGCTCCTTCATGTACACGTGTTTGATTATTGTTTTTTTATGAACGATGCTATTGAGTCTTATGGACTATTTAATCCAAAACATCCTTTACATTCACTACAAGGGCAAAATTCTTACACTAGCTTTTCCAGAGATCTAATACACACACGGGATCAAATTCAATCAGGATGTAGAACACCTCAAACTGTGTCCCATTTAAGTTTGTCTGTTTACATGGAGGGTGAATTTGAGCAAGTCTCTAGCAAACAACTAAATAATTCAGCTCAGTGGCAGTCTTATTTCACATGACATGTACATCTGTCTTGATTGTGAATATAACTGCTTTCCCAGGAATGGAGCTTTGCTTTGATGATATGTGTCTGGAAAAACAATTTTTAATACATTCAGTAAATAATACTTTGTTTGTCATTCAACCCACATGTTTTTCCATCTCTATAGAACCTCTTTGTTTTAGATTCTAATGACTAAGTAATTCAGTCCAGTAGAACCAGGACTGTTTCACTTTGAAATCACAGCTGCTTGGAGCAGGAGAAGAGTGTCTTGTCCTCTCCTCCTGGTGTTGTGGATGGTCTCTCTCTGATGGATGACACCAGAAAAAACAAAAAAAATGAGTAGATGAATACTTTGGGAGTCTTACAGCCCCACTTTTGAAAAATACTGTAGAACTTTGTACGGCCACACAGTGTAGAATTGTTTAGGCTCCATTACATCATGCTGTGTTGCATTGTAAAATGAAGTGATTACAATGTGATTGGAGCAGCTGATGTATTTCAAATCACTTCACAAAAGGGGAAGTGTAGTGGAAAATCAAATGGATATATATGGGTAGCAGAAGTGATCAGAACAAATTGTGAACATAATTATCTTTGATTGCTATCGCTTTTTAAAATGTAACTGCTTTGTAATAGCAGTTTAGTTTGGGTTCATGGTGGTATAGAACTCTCAATTTTAATTTCTCAGAAACCATATAGCAAACGATAGTTGAATAGCATGGTGATATCAAAACATGAGTAGATTATCTTTAATTGTGTGAATTTGAAGCTCTTTTCGCTGTTTCCATTCATTAAATTGATTGTAACTGTTTCTAATCAACTGAGATAATAAAGCTAGCATCGATAGAGGTTTTTAATTCCCATTTCGATGGGGAATGAATCTTCTCTACCCTTATTCTCCAGTTCCTCTGGGCCAAATGCAGCTGCTCCTAACACATTACAAAGACTTGGATCTCTTCCAATCTTAATATAAGCACTGTAGATGTGATGGCATTTATTTTGACGGATAGTGTCCTCAGGGATATAGACAAGGATGAAATGTCAGTGTAGTGTTTTCCAGTCTGCTAAGAATCTCTGAAACTCCCACGCAAAAAATTCTGGTGATCTGTTGGTGTGACTTAGCCCAGGTATCTAGAGTTAGGTAAAGTCAAATAACTCACAGTTAACCAAATTTGCTGGAGCATAATAAGAACCTCTTCTTTCACACTGTTTCTGTCTTTAAGGCAAGTTCTGTCTCCTCTCTGATTGAATAGGTACCTGAGGCCACTGGGAGACCTTTAATGATCAAAGTGTAAAAAAAGAGTATGGTGACCAGTCAATGAGTTGACAGCTGGAGAATGTACTTTGTAAATCAGAATTACAGATAGTCTGTTTTTGTTTTCTGGCCTTTTTAATAATTGATGAAGGTATGCACCAGTGCATCAATGAATGTGGCAGGGGAAAGGTAAGAACACAATGATGAAGAAAAAGCTACTATATGTTTTCAAGCAAGTATTCCATAAAATGATGAAGACAGCTAAGTCAAAATGGGGAGAATGTATTTGTTTGTTGTTGGGGGTTTTTTTGTGGTTTGGGTTTTTTTTTCGTTTTTTTTCCCAATAATGCTGGGTCTAAATAAGCACCTCAAATATTGTCTGCCTGGTGACATGCCATGCAATACAACTTTACAGATCTTCCACAAATTGTGATAGCAAGTAATGCTGTCAGTGGAATTCTGGGACCTCCTCACATTAACAAGGGACTCAAACACTTTTGAATATTATCTAAGAGACATTTTTTTACCTTTCTTGGCACCTGTAACTTGAGACCAAGTAGGAGCCCCTTGGATTCCTCTTTTGTACCTGTAGCTAATTGATATGAATGGAGCACTGATAAGATGAATTTCTGTGTCTTGTCCATTGTGAGAGCAGTTTGTGTTACACGGATTTAATTCTATTCGTGCTGTAATATACTTTCAAGACACACATTTCCAGCATATCACATGTATTGCATTTTATAGAATGGTGTGAACATTAATTTGTATCATCCCTCCATTAGACGTAGCAAGCTTTCAGGTTTGCCGTCTACCAAAAAAACTTTGTTCACTTTGCTTCACTCAGTTCACAATCCAAGACCCTCTCTGGTGTTTTTTTTTCAAATGCAGTTTTCTGTTTGACTTTCTGTACTGAGAACATTTCCTTTCAGGAATGGGTTCATCCTGAACATCTTTGTGATTGTTTGCTGTATGCTTTGGCCTTTCTCTCCAAGCCTGCAGGTTAGGCTGCAGATCTTTCCTTGCATATGGAATTTATTCCATTCCCCAGATTCTGGTATTTGGGTCCAGAAATATGAAATGTCTTATACTTAGCTAAGAAAATGTCTTATATTTGACTCAGGGAAACATTATACATTTATGGTGCTGTATAAGGTTTCATCTTTTAATGAACTAGTAGTATAATACTACTAGGTCAATTTTATGGATCTCACATTACATGAATTTCCTCCTGTAGTTTAGAACCAGATTGCAGTTATACATGTAGCTATCTAAAAATATAAATAACACTATATACAGGAATATCATAGAATCACAGAATGGTAGGGATTGGAAGGGTCCTCTGGAAATCATCTAGTCCAACCCCCCTGCCAGAGCAGGGCAACCTTAGAGCAGGTTGCACAGGAACGCGTCCAGGCGGGTTTTGAATGTCTCCAGAGATGGAGACTCCACCACCTTCCTGGGCAGCCTGTTCCAGGGCTCTGCCACCCTCAAAGTAAAGAAGTTCCTCCTCATGTTTAGGTGGAACTTCCTGTGCTCAAGTTTGTGCCTGTTACCTCTTGCCCTGTCACTGGGCACCACTGAAAAGAGCCTGGCCCCATCCTCCTGACACCCACCCTTTAAGTATTTGTAAGCACTGATAAGATCCTCATATATAAAAAACATCTAATTTTCATACTCATGTAGCTATTAATATCTTTAATTCCCTCCCACTTTGTTTCCCATTTTTCTCTCTGATATTCCATCTGGAGACCTCTTTTCATGTTTTTCACTATACAATCTATGAAATGGTTTAAATAATTCTGTTTTCTGATTTGTATGCAGTTCATCAGCACAGATTTTTCATCAGCACAGACTTGGAAAGCTCAAAACAGGGAAAATTCTAAAAGGAATATCAACAAGTAGCAAATTGAACGAAGTTAGCAAACAAAACTTAGGTGCCATTTCAGTATTTAACATTATGACTCATTGTGACAAATTTGTCAGTGCTATCAGTTTCAGTCTTACCAGTGACTCAAACTAACTGTGATAGATGTACATTTACATACTATGATATTGTCATGCTTCAGGGTGACACCTTGGCATAATTATTCCAGTGCGAGTTGCTGATGGAGCAAATTTTGCCAAGCAGCAAGTAGAGAGCATTTCCCAGTCTGTATTTTATGTCTCTCTGAAACATTCCTTTGTAGTGCTTCACTGTAGGCAAGCTAAATGGTAGCCAGAAACTTCAGGGAATATTTATTTATGAAAGACTGTAAATATATAAAGGCATAAATGTAGATATTAAAAGTATGTATTTAAGAAAAAAGAAAGTGTGTCATACAATATTTGCCAAGGTAAGAAAATAAGCAACGTAATAGTTTCTCTGCAATATGGGTTTTCATGTCTGATTTTTCAGGAAATCAATATCCTGTGCCTATGACTGTTTTATAATTAACCAACATTTATGCAAGTACTGTGCAGATAGTATAAGATTTTTTTTTTTTTGCAAATTGCAAAACCTGAACCATCAACAATAAAACCTCCGATAAAAACAGTAAATATAAGTTAATTAAACTCACAGTCTAAACTAATTTGCTTTCTTGCTTAATAATTGTCTTATGTAAAGGGTGACAAATTCATTTGGATCTCTTGTTGCTTACTTTCACACATCACAACAGTGTTTTCAGGTAAACACATTTAAGAAGTATGACTTCCTTGGGAAAAGTGCCTGAGATTAGTCTTTTCTATCTTGTGTGGGTAAATGGGGGCAACATTGTCATCAAAGGAGAGAGAAGAAAAAGATGGTTGTTAAAGAAAGAAAATAAAAATAGTACATACCTGTTCTACTCCTTCATCTTTATTAAAGGAAGTAGAGTTTCAATGAAATGGAAATCTGAGAGTTTCCTTGCTCTGGAAAACTCACAAAATTTAGGAATGACTCCTAGTTTTGGTGTCAAAGATGTTATCTTCCCTTGCCCTTTAGGTTAGCTATTATGGATCTGGTCTGAGCCTCATGAACGCTTACTGGGAATCCTTAGGAGAGGGCATGCCAAGTTCCTGGCATAAAGAGTTCAGGTGTCAGAATGTAAAAATGTCCTAGAGATAGGTTTACTGTGGGACGAAGAGGGAGAAGACACAAGTGCAGAGACAGCTTCAGGCAGCAAACTTGGAACAAACCAAACATTCCTCTCACCAAAACCCAGGAAAAGATGACACTTACTCATAAAGTCCTCTAATCTGCCCAGCAAGAGCTGTCTTTTCTCCCTGTATGTGTAACTACCTGTTATGCAGGAAAGTTGTGAAGTCTCTCCTCTATAGAGAATGCGTCTGTCAGGAGGAGGCTGAGGACCACTGTGGTTTAGGCTGGCCACTGATGTGAAACTTAAGAGAGCGGGAGAGGAAGATGTTTAAATACAAGTTATTCCTGAAGGTGTAATGACAGTACTTTTTCCTGTTGAAGAGACTTTTCTGATAGTTCCCTTAGGAACAATTGACAGAGGAAACATTAAGTGTCATGATCTTATTTATAATCTTGTTTCACACTGAGGGAAGAAAGTTTTCTGGGGAGAACCCTGGTAAGTAACATGAGTAACATGTCTTTGCCCACTAAAAGGAGGAAAAGGAAAATCTAAAACCTAAATGTTTTACCAGGTCAAGATATCTTCCAGGTCAAGATATTTTTACATCTGCAAATATGTGCCATGAGGAGCTAAAGATCAAGCTGTTTACATTTGTATGGTAATGAAAATCAGTCTGTCTTCCAAATGCCTGCTTCTACATGGTTACTTCTGACAGATGTTGCTCGTCATGGTTAAAAATCCTGGTTTGAAACAGTATCAGAAACTCTGAGCATAATTATAAACTGACACTGCTGAGGAAGCCTGTTTGCCTTGTATAAAAGGTGGATGAAGATGGAAGAAGTATGGGGACAGAGAATTGCTGTCACATTAAGGAGTGTGTGGAGGAAGACAGAACTAAACTGGTTCGGGCTCTACTGTGAAATGCTGGCATATGATAAGTATGGTAGATAGGAAATAAGCTTTGTTTCATCAAATAAGTGACATATTCATCTATGAAAGCCAGTGTGTGATAAACTGCTATCAGCAACTAGACCCTAAAGAAAATGACCTAATTTCACAATGAGCCGTCATCCAAGTATTCAAAATCTAAAATGTCACAGTTCTCCAAGTGCTGTTTGTACGGCCTCCCCTAAGCTGTATTTCCACATCCGTTCAAGTCAAGAGCCAAAATCTGACTGACTTTAATGGGAGCAGAATTAGGCTCATATTGAATTTTTGGAACAATGTTAACATTGCTGTCAGCAAGATTATGAGTTCTACCCTCATGCTTTTCCCTGACATCTGCCTGTTTCAAGGTATAAATGAGGCACACTTGAGGAAATTTTTACATCTGCCTGTATTGGCAGCCAGGAGAGACGTTGTAAAATACTGGAAGCTTGACAAACCCTGCAGCTTTCAAAAGTTAGATTGCAAATGTTTTCAGTTCAACATCATTAAAATAGGAATAATAGGAAGGGGAAAGCCAGAATTTAGATTTCTTTTTGATCCAAGACTGGGCAAGAGGACAGAACAAGCACTTCCTCTGAAGACCTATAAAAAGTTTGAAGTACAGGTTTATCTCTATTTACACAGTGACACTAAGGGCAAAAAGAGATTAAATGATCTATCTGATGCTTCGGTAAAGCTGTTTTTCTTTTAAAACAATAGGTTAAATATGTGTGAAAATTCATTTTCCACTTAACAATTCTTCTGCAATTGATATGTTACCATTACTTCATACTTTCTACTCTTCTGAACCTTTAATTTTTGTATCTACTTCTAGCATTTTGTATGCAGACACAATAATTCTGTGTCCTGCGTTGTTTGAATAATATGTAGCAGATGTCTGTTCTGTTTTTGCCATTGTACAAATCAATATCTTTTCTTAAATGGAAAGGAGAAAAAAAAAAGGTCATCCTCGATGTTGTAGGCAAACTGAGTTTGTCTGTTCTGAAATACAAATGCAAACCCCACTAGCTCTTTCCACTGAAAGATCAGAAAAGGCTTCCTTTTTAAAAATATAGAAATGTTTAACTCCCACTACTTTATGGCTTATTAAATTACTTCAAGAACTTTTTCCAAAGGTACTCCATTCCTGACAACAATCAAGAATAAGCTATTTTTTAAATTGCATTGAGCTTTTGTTTTATTGTCGTCAATATTAATGGGATGTCCTTAATGTTTATAAGAAGGAAGTAAGAGCTGTTTCTTAGATATTGCTTTAAGACCTAACAATACAAGATAGTGCGTGCCTCCTGTAAAGTGACAAACGTCTTCAGCTTCTTCTGGATTTTCTGTGAGCAGGAACTGAGACCATTAGTTATCTCATAGGATGTACTGAACAACTCTCAGGTCATGGGATAAAGTTCTGCCAAAATCTCCATTGCTACAGACTGTACTTTGGCTGAAATATTAGTGGATACAATGTAGCATTTTCTTACAAAGATGATTTTCAATTTCCATGGTAGCAGACAGTTTGGACAGAATTCAAGTGTGTGGGTTTTTTTCTTCTTAGCAAAAGGACTAATGAGAGCAGTGGATTCAATTACAGCATCTCTGTTCTGTTTGGTGTACAAAGCTGTGGTATGTGGCTGTTCCTGACAAGGAGATCAAAAATAAATGGGATAGGTAGATATGCAGTAGCAAGGAACTAGAGGTGAAGATGTGAAGTACCTTGCCTGTGAGCTTTCAGTCACAGGATCTCTGGGCTGTAACTAGTGTTTTTCCACTTCTTTCAGCTTTATTCTATGTTTGTTTGGGGTTTTTTTGTTTCTGGTGTTTTTTTTTAATAATTCCAGTTGTATATAACTGTTACGTCTATAAATGTGGTGCAATGTACATATTACATTGAATGGTGTTCTTCTCCACACTTTTGTTCATCCATTTCTCTTCCCTCTCCATATTTCATACTGGATCTGAGTTTGTAAGATGGTAATGCGTAAGGCAGATTGGTAGCTGCTAGTCCTATTGCTTAATTTTCAATTTCAGTTAGTGTCATGGTAAGGGTAGTACAGAGCCTGATCTAATGTTAGGTATAATACCCTAAGATCAATTGAAGTTACTTTAAAGAGTGAAGGTGGTGAAGTTACTTTAAAGAGTTTAAAGAGTGTGGCCATATAGGCCACAGTATTCAAGTATATGGTTTTACGATGCATTTTTGTTATTTCTACCTTACTGCATTTCAAAATGTGCATGTAGGCTGTCCTGTGGAACAGAAATGAGACTATTCGGAAAGAAGACCATATGGTACCATAATGGACCATATCGGAATACTGAGGATATGAGTGCTCAGGAAGGAAGTAGGATAATGTAAGAAAAGGTTACAGAGCCAACTAATGATATAATAAAAAAGTAGTCCTTCATTCTTGTTTTCATGGCTATTATGTGTGTTTATTCTCTTGGCATATTGCCTTTCTGATTGGCACTTCAGAAATGGCTCATAATCAAGTCTAAGTGAAAGACTTAACTGCAACAAAAATGTCAGAGTGAAATTTTACAGCCGCAGCCACATGCATTTTACTTCAGGGAAGACAAGAGGGGAAACGAGTTGAAGAATTCTAGGAGATGCTAATAAGGAATTGTCAAAAAACCATGGAGTACTTCAACACTTCCTTGTCTGTCTAAGATGCTTTGGATGGTTATTATCCAAAATTATTAAGTACAGTACAATGAATCAACATAGTTCTGCAAGAAAAGCTGTTGCAGTATAGCAGTGTGTTTGGTGAATGAGTATCTTCAGAAACACTGTGGAACCAGCACAGTGGGGTTTGCATATTGCTAGAGCTAATGGTGACAAACATCTGAAATGGAGTCCCCTTAAATGAAGAACATTGTTAACATTGTCTCTCAGCTTTTCAAATTCACATTTTCATCCTACTGCAAACCAACTAGGTTCTGTTGATATTTAGGTATATTTCAATTTCATTTTTTTAATCTTCTTCAGACCAATGTTTTTAAAACAGAAGGTCTTTTTACATTCTTTTTAGATTCTTGCACAAATGTAAGTTTCAAACTTCCGTTCCATGGGGAAGCTGTTTCTTCTCTACTCCAACTATAAATGCTTCTGTATTTTTAAGACCAGAATACCGTATTTATTCTGACATAGTTACAAAAGTTGTAGATAACTTGCATTCACAGGTCATATTACTTGTAGCACAAAGATGAAATCTTTCTGCTACCTGAGCAAAGCTAGGTAGCAAAGCTACCTACCTAGCTAACAAAGCTAGTTGGACCTTCAGAAGGGTCAACAGATTTGGATGTAGAGCAGCAGTGAGCACAGAACACAACAGTGCAATGGACTGAAAGGTTACCCCTGCCTTCTAATGTAAGTAATAGGCAAAGGTATTATTTAGGTCTGCCCATGTTAATTATTGGCAAATGTTTCATAAAATAAAGACCTACAGTGATGGAGGTAGAGAATGCCTCTAAGATTTTCCAGTGCCTTTTTGCCAAATTTAATACAATAGTTGAATCTCACTGAAAGTAACACTTAAAAATTCATAGTGCTCTGAACATTGGGTTCAACTAGTGTTCACAGTATGTATTATTTTACATTTATTTTTAATTTAAATCCTTAGTGTCATGCTAAATAAGTATCTCATAAAGGTCTAAGTCTGGTTGAAAATCTGTATTAGGATCCAGAAAACTCCTTGGTAAATACTCTTAAAATTTTCAGGTAAAAAATATCTGAACCACAATTTTTAAAATACTAAATTAAGAAAGTGCAGTGTCCTCTGAAGTTATTGATGAAGTGGAAGATAATTCTTACTCTATGTGATGCCCTTATCACCACAGTTTTCCCCCAAACTGATCAGCTATGTTTATTACATACTTCTATGCGCTTTGTGTTGCTGTTGACAGTTTTACCGTTTACCATTATTAGAATATATTTTCTTAGATCTTCCAAAATCAATAGTCAGATATTTTATCTTTCGTCCTCCTATTTCCCTACATTTTAGTTTGTAGTCAGTGATATAAAATTCCAGTCTTCATTTGCTATATGCTAATTTTTATTATTTGTAATGTCTTGGTTTTATAACCCTCTAAACCAATACAATCATTAGTGTTTCTGAATTACAGATTTTTGAAATATGTAATGTAATCAGTTTATTTGGAAATCACATTTTTCTGTTCATAAAATTAGTTTATTTAACTCATAATTTACTTCTAGGCTTGTGAAAATGCTATTTTTTAAGCACCAAACATATATAAATCTTTTTTCTGTCTTACTGCACTTGGGTATGGCAAATATATTCAAAACAAGAGTGCTTGCTACAAAGTATTAGAATTTAGAATTTCTCTAAAACGGGTGAAAATGTTCCTAAGGTAGGAGACTGACATATATGCCATAAATTCTGATGAAATCAAGTGTATCTGGAGGGTGAAACATCTGATGTTTCACTGAGAATAAAGGTTCCTATGGTATCACTTTTTTTACTTCTTATGTAAGAATTGATGTCAATATTCTTGGAAGCCTAGTTATCCATTTGAATAGTGATCCATAATCTTTTCAAGGATCATTTTTTTGTCAGTTATGGGCAGCTGCTGTGGGTTAACACCAGTCGGCAGCTCAGCCCCACAGTTGCTCACTCCCTCCCTCCTCAGTGGGATGGGGAGAGAAAGTACAAGTGAAGAAAGTAAAAGTGAGAAAACTCGTGGGTTGAGATAAAGACAGATTAATAGATAAAGAAAAAGCAGCCTGTGCAAGCAAAGTGAAATAAGGAATTCATTGACTACTCCCCAATGGCAGGCAAGTGTTCAGCCATCTCCAGGAAAACAGGGCTTCATCGTATGTAACAGTTACTTGGGAAGGCAACCAACATAACTCTGAATGTTCCTCTTCCTCCTTCTTCCCCCAGCTTTTATTGCTGAGTATCATGTCTAATTATCTATGATACCCCTTTGGTCAGTTGGGGTCAGCTGTCCCAGTTGTGTCCCCTCCCAACTTATTGCCCACCCCCAACCTAGTCACTGGTAGGGCAGTGTGAGAAGCAGAAAAGGTGCTGTGTAAGTACTGCTCAGCAATAGCTAAGATGTCCCTATGTTTTTGTGTGTGTTTTGGTCACAAATCCAAAACAGAGCACTGTACGAGCTGCTATGAAGAAAATTAACTTTGTCCCAACCAAAACCAGTACGGTAACTAGTAACAGCTAAAAGTATTTTGGTATAGTGCTGCTTCAATTCCCACTTTGCTTTCTTTGTCCTCTTTGAGTAAGTTATATCCTATTCTTCAAGTTACGCAATTGGTTTCACAGGGGTGCTGCAATACCAATTCTATTAAGTTTGAGCATGGAAACAAACAATTCTGATTCCTCTTATTTATTACTCAAGCCCCTAGCTCAATATCTTGATAGGCTTTTGGTTTTGGATAACTTTTTGAAAATGCAACTTGATTTAGTGCAAAGCAAGTGCTTTGGTCTTTCTCTTTGTTAATAGTTTAACACCCTAGTAAATAGGCTAGCAAGCTTTTATCTGAGAAGGAGGATAACTACTAAGCATTGTACATACCATTATTGATAGAAGCAAGAGATGTAGAGGACAGCAGTATTTTTCAGCCACACACCCAAAAAGAATCTTGGAAATATTCAATATTGGTACTTTTTTTTTTTTACGTACCACAGTTTGAAATCTTTGTCCTATAAGATTGCCTATACTGTCTCTTAAATGGTAGCAAGGGGAAAAAAAACCCCAACTTTTTAGAGCTTATGAATAAGTTTATAATTACTATGAATCATTCTTCAAATTTAGTTCAGCTCACCTCTTACATATTAAAGAATTAGTGATGCAATAAAAAGAGAAATCTTGATATGTTGGAGTTTTATGTGGCAGTCTTGATGGTAAAATTGACTGTATCCCTTTCTGCAAGAGTTGTTCAGCAAATTATCCAACAACAGTACAGGTTTTCCTTAGACATAATGTATTTAAAAATGGCAAAAGCACTCAAACAGCCAATGAGAGACATTGCAGTGATCCAGCGTGGAGGCATTCAGGGCAGGAGAGACTTGAGGCAGAACTGAGCTTGCTTATTCCAGTATATCTAAAAAGGTCGATCATTCTGTCATGCTTAATCATTTCAGCTATGATGAGTCCTCAAATGAACAGTACAGCTATAATTTATTGTAGATGCATGCAGTACTATCATGTCATATGTACCATCCAAAGGATTATCCAAAGTTGTTTCAGGTCTGGGAAAAACATTCCAGGCTGTCATGACTCCTGCTGCTTCTGTGGTGCCACCCAGTAACCAAACCATCCGGTAGCAGTGGCAGTCTTACTGAAGTGGGGAAGGAGGTGAGAGAGGGACAGGGGGTCATTTCTTAATTTCTTTCATCCTTCTGAGGTTCTTAGTGTTGCAGGACTCTGAGGGAACTACTCTAACTAATACCTAAATGGATTTACCTAGAGAAAAGGAATTTTCCAGTGAGACACCCTCATAGCCATAAGTATATTTAATATTTACCAAAGCTTATACTTTAAAGCAGTGACCACATACTCTTGACAGAGCTTGAGGGAAAAATGAGGAAATTTAATTCTTACCTCGAGGTCAGCAATTCCATGTCAGCTCATTATTTTTAGTGATAAAATTATTAGCAAGAAGAACATATAAAGCAATTTCCAGTCTTTTGATACATGTACACAATCTTGAAGTCAAGGGAACTTAAGGATATGAATTAACTGCTTACGGAGCTCTACCTACTGAGTAAATATTTTAAATGAAGAAAAAATTGATGTAAATACAATGGAAGTAGCAATTGTTTATTACGTAAACAAGATACTATATGGTTGAAAGTGATTTGTACTGTCTCATTTAGGCTTAAATTGTTGATATCAGAAGCAATGCACATTTTAGATAAAAGAACAAAGCTTTCTGGTTCAGAATTTTAGAAAAGTGAATAAAAAGGACAGGACAATTTATTTTGCTTTAAAAAGTGACAGACATGCAATAGCTTCTCCTTAGGCATGAAGATACGGACTGTATACCTGGCAGCATTGTAACTTTGGCTTCTCATAAACGATTTCATACCAGTGACCAGATGATCTACTTTTATAAGAAGTTATTTCAACTCAGTGATTCTCCCTGTCAGCTAAAGACTTGAGTGTCTTCTATTATCAGTCCATCAACTTTAAAAGCTTTTCTTTCCTCATCAATTATCCTGAATTCATATTGGGCTTGGTTTATCTACAGTGGACATAAGCTCCATTTGAGGACTTGAATGCAATCTAAAATACAAGTTAGTGCTACAGAGATATTTTCCATGGTATTTCTGCTCCTTTTGCTGTAATTTAAATATTATAAACTTATTTTTCTGTTCTAAATTCATTTTCTCATTTAAATATATCTCTAGACTTGCCCCTGGCAAATCTCCTTTCCTTACTTAGTTAGAAATACTTCTTCAAAGTGAAGTCAGTAGCAACAAAAACTATATAATATTTCCTTATCTTTTATTTTTATGTTTTGGAAGTAAATCTTCTTCGCTATTTAATAAATACCAAGACTAAATTTGGTCAGGATTTTTTTGCTTTTGTTAAGCATGAAAAGCTTAACAAAAATGTCAGGCTCTCAAAACACTTTCTTCAGCATTCTGTGGTGGTTCTGAATGAAATCTAATGCATTCTCCAGCCTCAGCCCTGAGGTCCCTATCCTTTTGACAGTCCATATAATAAAAATGCAGCACATGGGAGGTACTGTTTGAGATCAACATCCTCATGTCACAGAAAAGTAGAGAAACTTCAAAGAAAGTAAGTGAATTACCCAAAATACTTAATGAAAAATCATTCTAAATGATTCACTTCTGCTTTCATATGGTCAATCATATATTGCTTAAGTATTGCGGCCACTACATAGTTCAGATACTGACCAATAATAAATTGTTACAGGATTTTTTTTGGTAACATTTCAAAAAGGAAATAAAAAAAACATAAAATGTTTTTTGTGACATTTTTCATGTGAAAGTTGCCTACATTTAGCAAGGTCTTACATTTTCATGCTTTAAAATTCAAGATGTGAGTATTTATCTTAGTAAGGGAATTTCAAGCAGAGAAGGTTGTAAAAGATTTTCTATCCTCTGAAAATTTTTGAAGCCTAAAAGTCCTGTTCTACACCAGCATGAGGTCAAGGTATTTTGGGAGAGACAAACCAGGTTAGTCAAGGCATTCACTTCAAACAGAGAATCTCATTTCCTTCTGTTTCTGACTGAGAGCCTGAGAGCCTGAAGTTGCTAAGTGAGTCTATCCACTGGACTATTGATGTGGGGAAAAGTCACTTTCTCTTGCTCAGTTCTATTAAAAAATTAATCATGGACCAGATTACCCAATGATTTTTTTTTTATTTTTTTTCTTATATAAAATGTTTCAACACAAAGTTTTATTTACATACACTGACTGATGTAAAATCATTCGTTGACGTTTTTCAGTCAGCTCCGACTGATGTTATTATAGCTGCAAAGTATTATTTTTTAGTTATTTGCTTCCCCCCATCTCTTTGACATGATGTTTTCCAGAATTATTTCTGTTTTACAAACAGTAAGGCAAAAACTGTTGCTGAAGCATACAATGTTTCTACGGCTAATAGAAGAGTTAAGAAAACAAAATTCAAGAGACTAGCAAGACTTTAAAAGATTAGAGAAATATGGGAGATTATTTAGTCCAGTTGAAATGAAATTTAGCATACTTCTTCCTTGGAAGTGAAATTGTTATTTACAGTCTAAAACAATAATAAAGGTGTTATTTTATTCCAGTCAGATTTGTGTGTATATATATGTCTGTTTTCTGAAAAATAAATATTCTACAAAGAAATGTGTAGAATATGTTCCATATGTAAGAAATGTGTAGAATAGAATATGTGTAGAAATAGAAATGTGTAGAATAGAAATGTGTGTAAATATGTGTAGAATAGAAATGTATAGAATAGAATGTGTAGAATATGTTCCATATGCATTACGTTGCATTGCAAAGAGTTGTACCTCATGTCATATATGTGTCACACAAATTTCCTTATACAAAGAGCTGCTTTGATGTGAGTGATGCTTATGAATTAAGCCTTTATAAGCATGCATTTTGTACATTTCATATAAACCACATTTATTTCTGGTATAATCAAGCACATCCTACCCTTCAAGGCATCACCTTTATAATGTTTAAGATGGTCATTGACAGAAGATTCAACATTTCCAATGCTCAGGAGGAGATCAGTAAGGTTTGACTAGAAAGCTCACAGTTGGAAAACACACACTTTAAAAATAAGGCAATAATATTGTCTTTGAACAAATGTTTTCATGCCACCTGGGTCTTTATAAGTAAAATGAAAGGAATTCAGTACAATCTTCTATAGCTTTTTGGGGACAAGATTATCTCCAATCTTTTGATTGCTCTCAGGTTTTGTGGAGGCTGACTAGCACAGTTACGGTTGACTTCAATTTTTTTTTCAATATTTTAAGCAGAATATTTTCTATATTCTTTTAAGGCATTTTAAAAAAGATTAATGTTATAATTTCTAAGCCTTAGCTCCTTGATAATGAATTCATTACCCAAGGAGTTCTCTTGTGTATCCAAGATTATTTCCATGTTCTCCAGTAAAGCTTACGGCTGTTTAAAGATAGGAGATGACTGAGAAGAATAACATTCTTAAAATACTGCTCTATTTATTTTGTGTTCTGTTCTGATCCTTCAGGAATGGATTTTCTTTTCTAATCGAATCAGGGTAACATATGGTAAATCAAATCATGGTAGAGTAGGAGCTAGTGCATAAAGCCAAAGCTAAAAATTGTGTATCATCTTAGCTACAAAAGAATTATTTGCAAATACATGGTAATACTTAAAAAATACTACATCTTCTGAAATACTGTGTATCAATTACAATTTTTTGTTGCATTTCAGAATTCTGATGTGATGTTTACCTAATCTGGCACAACAAACCAAGTTCCAATGCATCAGGACAAATGATAGGTATGTTACAATCACACCTAATATGAAGTTAAATTGAAAAATGCTTGTTATGAGAAAAATATTCTTTACCCAACATATTATCATCGATGGATTTTAAAAGTGCCTTTGTATGCTGGTCAGCCATGCTATAATTGCTTTCTAGCCTGTTTCCACAAGAATATCATGGACTAAATCTGAATTGCAGCATCTATATTAGTGGCAAATCTAATATAAATTTCTGGAAGACTGTGGTGTGATTTTTTACCTCCACCGTCATAATCGATATGAACTTTTTAAGGCAGTTTCAAAAGGAACAAAAAGTAATTTGTTACCTAAATAAACTGAATACAGAAATTACTGATAGGTAAGAAGTAAGGACCTCTAGAATATTATTTATGTCATTGCTCTTCTGAGTGCCTTTTGAAATGGTTTGCCTTGATTTAAAATGTGTGTATTGGGTTATAAAACACCTCTGTTCAAATAGAGCCGAATGCACTGAGTAGTATATTATAAAACTTATTTCTATATTTTGGTTTCTGAGACAACATTTGCATTCATTATAGAAGCAAAGATTGAACTGAATAAATTTAAAGCCTATTAAGTCAACTGTATGCAATATGCATCTACAGATGATAATAAGAAAAAATAGCTAGTGAAGTTTTGTTTACTTTATTTTACTGTATTTACATATTTAAAATTCCTCGCCTTATGGAGCATTAATAGGATCATATATGCAATCTTCCTGGACCATTGTATTTGTTGTATTTAAGGAAGGCAGCTGATGGCACCTGAAATGAATTAGGGTTTTACAGTTATAGGATGAATCATGAGGCTACAAAGGAGAATCTGAAGAGTTTTCATGTTTTTCTCACCTAAAATCTATTAGTGCAAAATCCCTTGAGTTTCTCTGTAAATCCAAATGCTCTGGAGTTAGGCACATTTTATAGGGAGAAAGGACATTTATTTGCACAAAGAAATCGCATCTCCTAGGGTTGGAGGCTCTAGGGAAAAGTAGATAGTCCAGGCAAAGCTTCTCTGAAAGTTTAGTAGGTTAATTCCTGGCAAACATGGGAAGAAGGGTGGAGGGTAAAAAAAATGAAGAGCAGAAATATTCCTGAGAATGGTTTCAAATCAACTGACCCACCTTGCTCTTTTGCAATACCGATGTGGGAAGGGTTGTTAGACATCTAACTTGAATGCTAACATGAATGAATGGATTTTTGGTTACTTTTGCAGTCATCTAAAGGCAGTAGAACCTGGTCGATGATTTGCATTGGCACAATGTCTGCTGAGCATAGCTTTGCATTCATATAGCAATGGTCATTATTAATAATCCACTAGATGTTCCTTAAACTTGCAACCTTTTTGTTGTAGTAAATTTTCCAAATAACTCACTTGTAGATTAATAGAGTTTTATAGAATCATTCTCTTTTTTTCCTTTTTTTTTTTCTTTTTTGATTTCAGAATCCTAATTCTGCAATTGATTGTTTCCTTATACTTTAATCTTTTGGTGGTAAAAATGTATGCCTCCACAAAAAATGAAACCTGTTTTGAGGTTCTCTGTTTCTTCAACAGTGATAAGAATAGCTCCTCCATCTTTCTTGGTTCATTAAAAATTCTGTTGTTTAATATCACGTTTGTATCCTTTGTGTGCATTAGCAGCATTATTCATAACAACTGCAAGAACCATGAGCATCCATGATTAGTGCCTATTACCTTATATAGCAATAGAATAATCTCTGCAGACTTGACTGCTGTTTCATTTGCAAAAAAATCTGTTGTAACAGTAACTTTGACTTTTTTTCAAACTGTATATTTTTGTCAATAATGTTTTCCACATTTATCTTTTTTTTTTTTCTGGACAGCATTTGGTCTAGTGCTCAGCAGTCTCATTTAAATTATTTAACTTTTTTTCACTTGCTTGTGAAAATTTTCAAATTCACTTCGATTTACTTCTTGTGATGCTTTTGGTATTATTTTTTCACTATTCACTTTGCGTGCAAACATACACGATGTGGCTATTTGGAAATTCAGTTCACAAAGCACTGCCACATAAATAATGTATTTCTAGACTTCTGCACATGCCTATTAACCTGATTGACCTCAAAACCCTTTCCAATTTGTAAGAAGTTTCCTTCTATAACAATACTTTATACTTTGCCAGTCGTTTTATCCAGTAGCCCATTTTAACCCTTATTCTTTACCTCAACCACTAATCTCTAGTTTGGAACCTTGTCAAATACTTTTGAAAATCTGAGCATATTACATCCACTGAATTCCCCTTATCTCTTACAGCAGCAGTATCTTCAAAGAACTCCAACAGGCTAGATAAGCATGACAGTTCCCTGCCAGAGTCCTTGCTAGTTATCCTTAATCAAACTATGCTTCTCCAGGTGTTCTCCCAACTGCAAAGGCCTGTGTGAAATAGTTTAAATGATTTTCTTCATGAACTACTATCTACACTTTGCTGTTAAGCCATTTCTGATTACTTCAAATTTAAATCTGCTTTCTTTGGCTTTAGCTAATGCTGTTTTGCTTCTAACTGGCATATATGCTATCCCAATATTTTTTTGCTCTCATTTTAAATATTATTATTGATAGATTATTAATGTTTTATTTGTATCTGGTCTAACCAGATCTGTCTCCGTGAGCTGAGGTTGACACTTAAAGACGAACTTGAAAAGTAGTTCTGCTGTCTGCTAAGCAGACCAATTGCTGCTTTAACAAACTGCAAAGAGAATCTATCATATTGCCCTCGGAATTTTAGTCAAAATTCCTGTCCATTTTTGGTCAGTTTTGGACCTCAGTTTTGGATCACTCCTAAATTCACACCAGATGGTTTAATGAGTGTTCCCTTTTGAAAAACATTTATCATTTAGGTGAGGGATAACTCTTCTTCTTCAACATATGTTTATAAAAAAACAAGACCCTTGTTACCATGATCTTTCGCTTTTGCCTCTTATTCCTGCATATACTGTCCTGACAACTGTAACAACCAAGTGTAAAAATCATCCATATATTTCCCTATTTTCAAATAACTATTCTATGGACTGTTGGTACATGGTACATGGTACCACTGGTAGATATGTATGTATGTGATGAGAAATATAACAGTAAATATACTCTCCTCTCCTCTCCTCTCCTCTCCTCTCCTCTCCTCTCCTC
>VXBO01009808.1:22677-54752 GCA_013400135.1 Rhinoptilus africanus | reverse complement strand
CTCTCCTCTCCTCTCCTCTCCCACTTAGAGGAGTTATGGTACTGCTAAATTTAAACTCTTCTGAGTCCTTCTACAGCATCTGTCTGTAAAAGTCAGGTTTTACTCTGACTGTTTTCTGTATTTTGGTCTGACATTTTTATTCTGTACCTTCTTGAGGAATCAGTAAACCACATATCAAACCAGTGCTTCTATATGACAGATCAGAAATACCTTCCAGGCTCTTCTTCAGCAGTACCTGTCAAGACATCATAAATGAATGGCTTAAGAGATTCATTCCCTCCCCAGAGCAGTGTGGGGTACAAGGGGATGTGTGTGGTTCGCCTGTCCTGTTGATGCGCTATTCCTCCATTGCTGACTGCGTTGGGTTGAGGTTGTCAATACAATCTGACTGCAAACATTTTTGTTCTCACAGGACCATGTCAGATTAGTCTTCCTTTGTAACAAACTTTCCTTTCTGCAAGGTTGTTAGTCACAGTTTGTTCCGTAATAGGCTGGCATTAGATAAGCATAGATAATTAGATAGTGGAAATGGCAAGTACTTCATCTTTCCATCCATACATCTTTCCTTCCTTCTGTCTGTCGTTCCTTCCTTTGACCTGTATGCTTTCTGTAAAATTTTTCTGATTAAGCAGTTGCCAGAGACTTCGGTAGACCAATCACTTGAGCCTCACAGCTGAAGAAGTATATTGTGGGCTTGTTTCTCAAACAACCCATATAACTTTTATCAAGCCTATAGCCCTGAAGCATTTACTTTTCTGTCACTCCACAGGATGGAGTCCTCTGTGCACAAAAGAGCCACGTAAGTTATCTGTTTGAAATGGAAGATTTCTGTGTCCTCCTGCCGCTTCCATGTTCTGAGCTGCTGCGACTGAATCTGGCTACAGCCGTTTGATGGTTCTTTTTGCATCTGACATGCTTTATTGTCACTCTTGATTGAGATAACACTAAGTGCCTCTGCTATCAGGAGAAGCCTGGAAATCCACAAGTGGGGTGCAATTTCTCTTGCTTAACAGTGATGCCTAAATTGCTATTTGCTTTCAGCAGTGCTTAGCTGATGATTTGATAGTGGGAATATTTTTTTTTCTTTTAATGATTCTCTCTCACTACACTTATAGCTAAAAAATTTGCAGGCATATAATAATTGCTCTGACTTTGGAAACTGGTTTCTGGAAATGATTTATATTTGCAGCTCTCTGATGGACCTGTAAGAAGTGATTTAACAGAAAATTGCCCTGACAATCGAAGCTGTACTGTCTATGACAAAGTTACAGGAGATAACTTTTAAAGAAAAAAGAAATTCTGTATTTTGATGAGATTGTAAGAGTATGTCTATCATTCGTTTTCATTGAATGACAAGAAAATATTTTTAATATAATAATTAGGAAAGAATATTGAGGGTTTGAGGAATAAATCTTTAAAATTATCTATTAAATTTTCTTGTAATTTTCTCTGTAACTCATGACTGTAACTTTTACCCAGAGGAAAGCATCCATTTCTTGTAGCAGAGGTTTGCCACCTCTTGGACATGTTATTGGTTTCCTGTTCTCATGCCTCAGTCTGGATGCATCAGCCCTTTTTCATGTGCCTTAATTCTATGCTCTGTTGACTTGAACCAAAAAAGTTTTGACTGCCTCAGAGCTGTCTGCTTGGAGCGCAGGCAGAACCTGACAAAGCTGGGTAGCGTTATCCATAGTATGTCCACGAGCTTTCTCGATATACAAGCAAGTACGATTCATGTATTCTTAGTACATTGTAGACATATCATGTCACTGAGAAACAGGACTGAGCATTGAGGGAATCAAGTTGCAGTGTAATATTGATGCTGTGTGAGCGTATTCTGTCGTGGAGAAATATACTTGCTAAAATGTGTTGTGTATTCTCTGCCATTGTCTTTGGTGTTATAACTGAAATGTAGCGATGTAGCTTTAGGGAAGGTTTATGCATAATTGGATGTTAAAGATGCCATATAGCATTTAGTTCTGAATGTAGGCTGGCAGATTTCAGAGCCAAGCACCTTCTGCTAAAGAGTACCTATATGCAAAATCCATCCAGATTTTGTACAGAGAAATAATTTATAATAATTACCCAGTTGATATCTCTTTTCGGTTCTTGTGAATTAAAATGAAAGTTGGGTCAATTAAAGTTTTTGACAAATGTCACAAATTCAGGATAGTTTCTGAAAAGAAAGGGACCAGTCTTTATTTATACTATAAAATTATGCTTATAGGAAAATTATATTGCAAGGTTGAGGATTATTTTGGGAGTATTCTCTCCTTAGTGTGAACCTCCATTAACTTGACTGGGCAGAGCAGGAGTCCACGGCAGAGAAGTATCTCTGTCTCAAGGCATGGCTTCACTGGCCTCACAGCACGTGGACACACTGTTAGATTCTTCCTCCTCCTTCTTCCAGCCAGCAAACGTTTTACTCATCATTTCAAAAGCATTTTCTTTGAAAAGAAGAATGAGGATAGGTTTACCTCCTAAGAAGAGGATTCTTCAGTACATTTACTTTCATAAATAATCTGCCTTTCTTAAGTTAGTGCTTAAGTAGAGGCAAGGTCTTCATCATGCTGGGAATTCTTATTCCTTGAAATTCATAAAACAGTAAAAGCCTACGTGACTTAAAAAGAATTACCCTTACAGTATAGTCTCAAAAAATTAAGTTTCTAATTTGATCAATACAGCAGAATATAACTATATAATTATGTCACCTTCTTGTTATCATACACATACACTTTATTTGTGATGTTTGTCATAATATGGTCCTTCTTGTTTTCCTGCCTGTAGTAGCACTGTGCATCTTTACTATCTTTGAACTAGTTCACAAATGAAAATTCTTCCTTCAACCCTCAGACGCATTTTATTTTGAGTATTGTTATTTTACCTTGGATCAATTTGCTCATCCAGTTCACTCTGTGGCCCTACAGGTAGTTATATTTACAAAAACAAGCGAGCAGCACAGATGTGGAAACAAGTGTAAGGCAGAGAGAGGAGAATAACTTCTTAAACTTGTACTGCTGCAGAGAGAACCGTCTGTGGACACACAGCCTCAGTTAAACACTTATGAGGAGATGTGTGGATATACTGTGCCCATATCTAGGATGAGTGCAATTTTTCTTTCTTTCATAAAGCACTTGTCATCAATCTTCTGCAAGCAGAAAGGGAAAAAGGAAGCTGTCGTCTATGCCATGGTATTTGCCTTACACCCTGCAGGCAGTAAATATCAGCTCAGTTCTCTTAAACACCAGGCTTTTGGCTTTTTGCTGGCCAGAAGATTTGCTTTGTCTGTCGTACAGTCCAGCATACAGATGTGTGGGTTAGAATTTTTTTCCTTCCTTCATTTTAAGGAACTGAAGAACGATTAAGATATTTCCTCTCAAAGAATGCCCCTCTGTCATCCCAGCTGCTTGTAGTACCTGCTGGGCATGTAAAGGCAACTGTAGCTGGATAGCAGGCAGGAAAACTACATTCAGGACATGAAGATCCGATTTAACATAACATACAAACCAAAATACAATAGAGCTAAAGAAGAAAATGTCAGGGAAACATATGGTTTGACTCTGCAGTCCTTCAGAGAATAAAAGTTTTGCCTCAAGACTTACAGGCTGAGGCTTTCAATCTTCATTGCTCGAGATGAGTGCATGATATTAAGCATTGTGTTCTTCAGCATCTGGATGTAATGAGATGCATTAAGGAGAGTGTCATTCTTGATATTCTGCCATAGCTCTAAATTGCTTATTCTCTACCAGTTTGCATTACAAATGTGTTTCTTTGCCTAAAGTAACATTAAAAAAATATATATTCCTTTTCGTTAGAAAACTCTCCATTAGTATGTGTGGTTTACAGTCTTATGCTCCAAATTATGAAATGAGTATATAACAATCTTCATGGATTATTGAAAAAATAATAATAAAGACTCTGTCATGTTTGCCAGATAAACACAAAAGGAGAGGTTTTACAAAAGGGCTGTTATTTCTCTTCCGAATTATAACAGCCCCAAAGGAATCAGGACCTGATATATCATAACACCTATTTTTTGTCTCTTGTGTAACAACCTACTTTGTAGCTTTTAGAAACTTCTAGCTTATAAATTGCCTTGGTGATATGCACTACCTTTTGTGGAGCTGTTAAAATCGAGTCCATAGTACTTTTAAAAAGTATAGTAGATTTACTTGCTAATTGTTCATTTCTTTAAATATTTTTCCAGTTTTCTAAAGGTTTTGGTACAAACAAATAAAATGTGAATGTTAAGAACTGGAGACTGAGATCCAGGTTTTGGACTAATATGAGTGTTATACTAAATGTAGAGTACAGAAGAAACATAACTATTGATTGGGATCAAAATGGCAATCCATATTTTCCAGCATTCTGTCTCCGTAAATGTACAGTATAAGATGCTGTAGAGGCAGATCTAAGAAAGCTTTCAGCAGGTGAGTTTTGAGTACCTGTTCACACTGCAAGGTAGGGTGTCAAAATAGTGAGCAAAATACTCCATGGGAGAGTGTTGATTTATTTCCAAACAAATACTTATTTTATTTTTTGTCTGATCTTGCACAGTACATTGGTATTTTAACTTAGCTATCTATACTCATGCTTATGAAGAATTTTTTTTTAAATGCTTCTGAATGATTGAAAGCTCTTGGGTTTTAGACAAATGCTTAGATACCTATTTCTCATTGAAATTGATGAATAATTTAAATCAAATAGTTTAAAATTCTGTTCTGCGATGGCTATATTTACGCTGGAAAATTACAGTGGCAAATACATAGGATCATTCAATGCTACTGAACCTGGCTGGCCCAGGACAACCTATGTATATGCTATATGTTCGCTTACTTTCCAAACCACGATGCTCAGGTGTCTGAAGAACCTCCTCTCTCTCCTTCTTCACTGGCCTCGGTGTCTGCAGAGTTTCTCTCACATGCTCTCACTCCTCTTTCACAGCTGCTGTTGTGCAGTGTTTTTTACCCTTTCTTACACATATTATCACAGAAGCACTACCAATGTCATAGATGGGCTCAGCATTGGCCAGCAGTGGGTCCTTGGGGCCAGCTGAAACTGGCTCAGTCTGATTTGGGGGCAGCTGCTGATGTTTTCTCACACAAGCCACTCCTGCAACCCCCCTGCTAGCAAAACTTTTCCCCATAAAACCAAAGTATTATATCAGATATTACAGTATTTTACTGAGGTTGATAAAATAGTTAGAGAAATTCTTTGAGCTCTGAGAAGCTGAATTCGTTTCCTGAAACAAACTTATATAAACTTACTACTAATGAGTTTTGTCCAGAATGGTTAAACCTAGTCCCAATCTAAGCTTAATTTTAACATAAACAAGAGCATATCTTTTGAAGAGCTGTTCTTTGTAAAGGAAGTTTTGCAAAACCATAAAGGTGAGGGATGAGGTAAATGCAGAATCATTACTCACAAAGTACCATTATACTAGAACTAGCTGCAAGTAGTAAGAGAGCAATTTGAAACAGATAATTTTTTTTAAAGGATGTTTTTTAAGCAGCAAACAGTGAAATGTTGGAATTTGTTGCCACAGAAAATTGTAGAGACAGACAATATCAACAGATAAAAATGGAATTAGACAAATTCAGGAACTATAAATAGATACAGAAAGGCTAGAAAGTGACTGCTGAATGAAAGAGGCAAAGCGGTTTTGGCAGAAAATAAACCCCCTTGCATTCTAACACTCCTCACCGAGGTGGGAGGCTGGGTGCGGCTAGGTTGACATTCTGAGTGATGCCCAATTTGTCACTATCAGTCCAGTCACATTTAACATGTATTAAACTGTTAAGATTTGTATACACTAATAGTGGGCTGCACCTTCAGTCTAGACATGCTCGTGAACTAGCAGGGCCACTCTTGAGTCTTTGGTCGCATTCAGTGAGAAACCAAAACAACTAGCTACTGAAACAGTGCAGTTACTTCAAACAACAGATATACAGGTTCTTTGGATTGTCGGTGAGAAATACACTGTCTGCAAAGCACGTGCAAATAAAAGTATTGCCACTTGTACAAAACGTGTGACAAAGTTATAAACAATACAGCCTGGCTATAAATGTAGAAAAGAGATTCTCTAGAGGAATTTCTAAGTTTCCCAAAGGAGTGTTCAGTATAGTCTAAGTCTTACCCACAGGCGTCCCTATGGGGAGGAAGAAAGGCTCAACCCGTCGACTGGTCCTGGAAGTCAAAGGCAGTCAGTGATGGAGTTCTCCCTGACTTGTTCGTGATGATGTCTTTCCTGATATCCCTCCTTTCTCGGGCTATTTTTATACTATTTTTTACCTTCAAGGTGGAGTTTGAGTGACTTTAGTCATAAATACCTTTACTATGAGTGGTGTAAAATTCTCTCATTTCATGTAGGCGGGTAGCCTTCCGGATGGAGGTATGTTTTGGTATTATAATGACATTGTGATGAGTAAAGTTTGCACAAAGGACAGCATTTCATCAAAATTTGATAAGATGTGAGCTCAGAGTAGCGAGTAGGCTGCTTATCTGTTCCTTAGCATCATCTTGTTCCCGTATCTGCTATACAGGGCAAGGCCATGGAAGTTTACATTCCGTTCCATCCCCCATGTAGCTTCGCAAGCAATAGTGTACCAGGAATCGCAGATGTGGAATTTATGCCAGCTGCAGCTGTTTCCTACCTCAGAAGCCTCTTGATTTTATACATTTCCTTAATGTGTGAACAATACCGGACTTTTAAATTTTTGGCCAATTTAATAACTATTCCACAGTGAGAGCCTCCCAAGACCTTTAATCCAGTGGCTGGGGATCCAAGGGGAGTGTCCACTTTCAGGACCTCAGAGGGCGGTCAGGTTTATGTGCCTTTCACAAATAGCATCTCCTACGGTCACTCAGCTAGGTAGAGCAGGCTGCTTGTGTGATGCTGTTAGGGCATCTTTAATGCTCATATGTCTGTCATTGAACATTCATTTACTTTTTTTTTTTTTTTCCTAATTCAGAATTAAAAACAAACACAACATTACCTTGTATGCAAATTCCCTTGTCTCCCATCCACCCACACATATTTCTACCACCTCATGAATGTTTGAGTAGAATTTGGCTTGGAAATTTCAGGAATGTTTCAAACAGACAACTAGTTATATCATCCGGTGTTTGGGGATGCAATGATTCAAGCTATTATACAACATTGATTTAGTCTGCTCTACTGTTTTATTTCTGGTTCATATTTTAGGACATAATTTCAATTCCAACAATGATATAGAGACAAGGAGGTATACAATAAACATCTGAACTGAATTGATTTGTGACTGAAATTCATGCTTTCTGTATGTATCTATGACTGTAGCTTCTAAACATAGGAAACTGTGTCTTTCCACAATGACAGTTAATGTTGATGAATGGTTAGAAAATGGCTTGGATGATGCATGTGATAACGTTACTTTACGGTACTTTACAATGGCACAATAGTTCCATTAACAAGTGATTCACATGATCTGGAAGCATTTTATTATATTTACAACACAATAGAGCTCTGCTGCTCTTCAAACAACGATGTTCATTGCAAATCATTGTGCTAGTTTGTTTTTTTTTTTAATGTTTTAAGTTTCTCCTTTATTAAGTTTCTCTTTCCATGGTGGCCCTTTCACATCTTGTTTAATGCAGTGAAATTATCTGTTGCTGACAGTGACTGTTAACCACAGCTGCAGCCAACCTGCTCTGTGACGACTGTAGTGCAAGTGAGGACAAGGACCACCTTCAGTGGCTTTTTTCAGGAATTGTTGGGGAATAGTTTAATCACTGCCCTTTACCCTGTTCTGCAGTTGTAGTTAATGGTTAACTGCATCTGTGTCTGAAACTCACTATTCTGTAGAATAAGATACAATATGTAATACTGACAAGAAAGAAAGAAATTTTGTAGTTTCTACACATCTTCGGTAACAAGTATCTTTTGTTTCCTTCTCTTTGTCCTTGAAATGGTTCTTGGAGGCTATGACATGGCCTAAAAATAAGAGACCTGTGAATTAGACAATGTTACATTTAGGAAATTTTAATTTCATTACAGAGTAGGGGTGTGCACTTCTCCATTAATTCCATGAGGGAATCAAAGGGATCTTGCAGGTTGTATAAATAAATTTATTTCAAAGCTGGAATATTAGAAGGAGAATAAAAATTGTGATCCTTGTGTATTCTGTATTTTAGGTTATGTGAGTTGCTTAAAAGGATGCAGGTCTCTAGCTGGAATGAGCAACTTGTTTATCAATTAATGTGCAGTTAATTGCTAAAACAATGTCTCAGACATACCAGCTCTCTGTTCAGTTTCTATGCCATTGGATTGTTCTTGACCTTGCGTAACTCATATGGAGTCATATGTTCACCTGACCATTGACCCCTGATCAGTCAGTCAAAATCAGCCATATCTCTTAGTTGTTACTTGCAGATTTTTGTCTTTTAAATGGGTGAAATGCCCTATATTACTCCATAAATGTGACTTTACTAGACAAAAAGTGATGTTTTATTATTAGAAGGCTGATTTCAATTCCTCAGAAAAGGTCTTATCTGAATATATGTATTAGCTTTCTCTCACAGAAACATCCTTCCACAGTTTCAAAGTTACTGAGTGGGTCTTTGTCTGAGACACAGGATTTTGGAAAAAAAGATTGAAACAATATGGTTGTAAAGTTAATACAAGTGTTTGATCCAGAAATTTCAGTTTGATTTTCTTCTGATATAAAAGCTACTGTCTAGGAATGTGTTCAGGTTTAGCACAATAAAGAAAAAAAAAAAAAAGAAAGTAGGAAAAGAAGCATTTCTCTTCAGGACAGATACCTTGTCCAGAAAGAACTACTACTGATTCCCTCTGAATATAAAATGTTACAAACGTGCTTCCTTCACCTGCAACACAAGCTCAACTTGTATTCTTACCCTTTGTGAGATCCTTAGGATCTCTATAGTGCCATTCTGAAGTTCTGTCACAGTGCTCGTGGCACTGAGGTGCCACAGTCTTTTGTTGAGGTTAGCTTAAAACTCTCGGCAGTGATAAGGAGTTTCCATGTGTTTTCCTGGTTTTCTTGTATGACAGGTATGAGAGGTGTTAGCAGATGGTGCAGGCAGTCCTCTACTGCTCCCTGGGAAGTGAGGATCTGTCATCAATTGCAGCAACCTTTGTGGAGGCTGGATCTCCTAGACGAGTATTGTAACAGCTGGAGAATTATGTGGCAATATGGGGCATCTGCACCATTTGATTCCAAACTTTGCTTGGGATCAGCTCTCATATCAAAACTAACACCATTCCAATTCTGTAGAGAAGTACAAAATGCACCTCCCTTAAGGAACTAATTTAACTTTTGATTTGACAGGATTTGTTAAACTTCATTACATACTTTAAGGTCTTTCTGCTTGCATGAGCATTTAATTTGGTCTTATGTGTTACTCCAATTTGGATCTTTCAGGGATGCTTCAGGTTTGGTTTTAGGGAATGCTTGTTAGTATCTTTTTAGCTCACTGAATTTATTTTTTTTTTCCAACGTATGAACTGACATCACTTCACTTCTTTATCCGAGGAAAAAAAGAGAGGGGTAAGAAGGCAACATTACCACTCAGAACATGATTTTGGTTATATTCTAAATGCAGGCATTTCTCAGTTGGAATTTGCTATTAATAATGATTTAGCCTTAAGAAACTTTTACAAGTTTAAGCATTTGTAGGCTTTCTGTAGAAATAAGACTTTTATTTCTACATAGAAGCAATAGACTTATTTTCCAGTTAGCAGAGTGACAGAAGGAATGCGTGATCAGGTCCTTAGCTGGAGTAAAAATGTAGGTAGAGGGGTGGTTTTTTGTTATTGCTTTATGTGAAACTTTTTATCAGAATACTTTATTTACAGTTTTCAGGAAGTGAGATTTTGGCCAATGGAATTTAAGGAAATCTTATTCAGAAAGTGAACTCATTTTGTCCACTTATCCAAGAAAGAAAATAAAAACTCTCAGAGCCACTATTCACCACTTTACTTTCTTAAGCACGTCTTGTTTTTCTACCTCCAGAAATCCAACTGGATTTTGGACAATTGTGTCTTGATTCTGAAGTTTTTGAGCTCTGTTGTGAAATGAAAGTTGTCCGATTTTGAAAGGGAAGAGTGATGTGTTAGAAGTTGTTCAAAGAGGAGTTTGCTACAGCAAAAGCTTACTGGCTGCAGTTGCTCTTCAATTCTTGCTGTGCATATTTACGTTTAACCGCTCTTCTTGTAGACAAACCATCCTATAGCTCAGTGGTGGGCATTTTGTAGTGGACAGCCAGTGGCATTAAGCACGAGATAATTGGGGATAAGAGTGGTGGAGATGGAGTTGTTTGGTGAGAAGGAAAGGGAAAAGAAATAGGAGAGAAGGAGTGCTTGCAGCATCCTTTTTTACCAATCCAGGCAACTCTAATTCGACAGAGACATTTTTGTGATATTCGTGCCTTGTTCCTTCCTTCAAAACTAATACCATGCAGCATTGTTGGGGTCTCTGTCTATCCTAATAGTTTTCGTTTTGCTAGCAGATATAAGTTTAAAGGTAGATACATATGATGTCTTTAAGTCAGGCTTTTCAGATGGTGAGATTTACAAATACCCAGATGATGGTTTTCAAGGAAGTTCGCTCAACTACTAGCTGTGTTTTCTTACTCCTTTTGGTCAGATTAATGTAGTTCTAGGGTGGTTATTCTACACAGTCTCAAGAACTCTATTTTAAAATAGCATAAATTAACGTGCATTTTTGTAGTCATTGACACTTCTGAAATAAAAGGATAGTGTGTGCTGTGCGTTTTAGACTGTACTAGCTTGACATAAGCTAGTATTTTTCAGGAGCTACTGTCACAAAATACAGGTTTGCTATTTATGTAATCCCTTAGTAAAAGAAAAATCATTCTTAGAGCAATTTATGAGCACGTATATTTCAAAGTGATTACTTTAAACAGTAGATCTGTGTTTTCACCTAAGTCTGCATTAGAAATGCAAAGGACAGCATGGATGGACAGGAATTTTTATCTCAATTCATAACAAGGAAATACTTCATATTAAAAAATTACATGTAGTTTTCAAAAACTCAATTTAGAAATCTAATGGAAAATTTCATCGTTTGTCACTATAGAGAACTACTTCTGGCTACAGAAACATTTTTTTCCTTCAAATCGGTCCAACCTTACTACATGTCAGCTTAATTTTAGTCAGGCAGCAATGAGAAAACATACAGTCCTTAACAGATATAGAAGAGCTAGCATAAACCAGCAAATCATAGAATCATAGAATCATAGGGTTGGAAGGGACCTTGAAAGATCATCTAGTCCAACCCCCCTGCCAGAGCAGGGTCACCTAGAGCACATCACCCAGGAACGCGTCCAGGCGGGTTTTGAATGTCTCCAGTGAAGGAGACTCCACAACCTCTCTGGGCAGCCTGTTCCACTGCTCTGTCACTCTCACAGTAAAAAATTCTTCCTGATATTCCTCTTGAATCTCCTATGCTCCAATTTGCATCCATTACTCCTTGTCCTATCACTGGTCATCACTGAAAACAACTTCTCTCCATCTTCCTGACACTCCCCCTTTACGTATTTGAAGACATTGATGAGGTCACCCCTCAGTCTCCTTTTCTCCAGACTAAAGAGACCCAGCTCCCTCAGCCTTTCCTCATAAGGGAGATGTTCCACTCCCTTAATCATCTTTGTGTCTCTGCGCTGGACTCTCTCAAGCAGTTCCCTGTCCTTCTTGAACTGAGGGGCCCAGAACTGGACACAATACTCCAGATGTGGCCTCACCAATGCAGAATAGAGGGGGAAATGCATTTACATTAAGGAAAAGCTTTTTTAGTGATTTGACGTAGTTAGTTTATATTTGTGGTGGTTTTCAAGTCTTAATATAGCAGCAAAGACATAGTGTGTCATTCCTCAAAGGACTGATGGAGGTGCCCAAATTAGGAGTGAAACTACCCATAAATTTGAGAGGTCATTGGGGAATAAAGGGTCCTTTTATGGGGGGAGCTTAAGGCTGCACATGATTCTGATAACTATGTCCAAAAGTATCATAGGAGTATAATCTCTTTAAATGCTTTTTAACCTCTAAACTCTTTGGTTAGGTGGCATAAAGCTGGCCCACAGAACTTTATCACGCCAGTGTACAGGAAAGGCGGGCAATTCATGGTAAACAAATATACAAATAATTTTGGCTGAGCGATGCAGAAAGATGAATAGAGCTTTTGCATAAGCTCATCAAGAAATCAGTCCTTGAGCCTCTCATTTAAATTGCATGAAAACTGGTGTGAGAAAACACTGGGGGAAGAGGCTGAAAACTGCAGCTAAAAATGAACCAAATTTATAAGCAAAATAAATTAAATACTACAGTTTTATTCCCAAAAACCAAACAGTGAAATGATTAAAGTGATTGTATTTGTATAATTATGGGGGGTTTTTTGCTACATGTAGCCCTACATCTAAGTGGAAAAAAAGCTGAGATAGTGATTGTGTGAGTTGAAAAGAAGGATCTCTTCCTTCTCTTTATGGTACAAAGAGTTATGTGGAAAATTGTTTTACCACCTGCTTTTCCAGTTTTTTTCTGTTAGAAAACTGACTGGAACAGGTGAGCCCGGAGGAATTTTTCACTGAATCTGGAATTTTCCTGCAAAAAGTTGTTTTGAGTGTTCAAAAAATGAATCACTTTAAATCTAAAAAATTCCTTACCCATAGGAATGTTTTGGTACTGCAGTAGATCAAGAGTAGATCTTGAATATACAGTCACAGGCTTTTGTTTCCTGTGGAGGTTCCCTCCCCATTTAAACTACATAAGAATACGGCTGTTGTAGGTACTGTCTATAGTCCTTACAAAGCCAAAAGAGAGAGCTCCTATAACTGTCGGAATTCTTCAGTTTGTCTGCAATTTTGTACAGAAAATAGTGTCCAGCACTGAGATGTGGGTTGCCAGGGTTCTGAGGATACTACTTATTCTTGCCCTTTCTGCCCACCTTCCCGGGGCTCCCACCACCATGCCCAAGGACCCATTTCAGCCCCTTCGGGCTATCAGCCCCTGCCCCAGCAATGCCACAGCAGAGCTAGTGTTCAGGTCCCCAAAGTCCTGCCCTGCCTGTCCCCAGGGAGGTACCCGATGCCCAAGGCAGGGGCTGCCAACGGTGTCCCCCAGCTATCCCGCTCCTGGCTGGGATGGTGGGACAGGACCTGGGGAGTCCCCGGCTCCCACTGCACCTGGCACAGGTCATTCACACGGGTTAAGTCTGGTTTTAAGTGAGAGCAGACAGAATTCCAGAAGAGAAGGAGAGAAAATGCTGATGCATCTCATTTGCAATAGGCTGCCTCAAATTCATTACAAATGTGGGAGATGGATAGAAAAGTGCAGTAAACTGTTATTAATATTAACATAGCATAGCAATTGCATTCATGTTCTACAGACTTATTTACTGAAAAATTAGTTACTATCAAGCAAACTATTCTGTGAAGTAAAAAATCCACTGGTTTTCCCTCCAGTGTTGCTTTATTTTTATCATTGCTTGGTGCAGGTAATTATATCATTCCCTTTTTTCTTTTTTTCTTTTTTTTTTTTTTTTTAACACTTTAGCTTTAAACTAATGATTTTATCAGTAGCCATTTGACTGATCTCATAGGTGGAAAATGTAGATGTTCTGCATCAAGCACTGTTGATCTGTCTTGTATTGCTTTTATGAGGATATTTGTAGTTCTGCTGGTGTGGCACTTCCCGATGTGGATGAAAAAAAATCACTAAGTGGGTGGCAGCACTATGTAAAGCTCCTATGGGCTACACAGCACTGGTGTGTTTATGATAGATTTCTCTAATGATGTCAATACAATATGTGCATATATATAAAATATAAGCATTTTCACATCTATAGAAATTTTGGCGAGTGAGAAGAAGTGGTATCTGAGTGTCTAACATTACAGCCTGTCTTGAAATCTCTTGAGATGGATTTTTCTCATGAGGCTGAATTTTTGAAACATTTTGTGTGGAAAAAATGCATGCATATATGCATGAAATATGGATTTGAGTGGGAAGATGTGGGAAAAAGTGAAATCAAACAAATTGAACTGACCTTTTTCAGAGCTGGTTGTCTCAATGTTTGTTTGGGATCTTAAAGTACTCAGTGTCTGACGTACTGCGGATTAGTGCATTGCTTGGACAGCTTGCTTTGACTTCTAGTCAGTGTTTAAGGTTTTGGGTTGCTTGTTATTACTAGTTCTGGAACTGTGGAACTGTAGCAGCTCTGCCGGTGCCACCTAGCCAGCTGAGTCCTGAAGCACCAAGCAGAACAAGTCTTCTGGCTGTTACAATCAGTTTAAAGGATTTATGCAACTTTAGGATTTTGTGTTTTGGGGTTTTTGTGGCTTGTGGTGGGTTTTTTTGTTTGTTTGAGGGGTTTCTTTGCGTTGGGTTGGTTTTTTTTTTTTGGTAACTACTTTATTAAGGTTATTTAGCACTTGTGCCCATGCATAGAAACTCTGATTCTCTAGTAGTAATTGTTCCATGGTAAGAATATTTATAAGGTCAATTTCTGCTGAATATAAGTATGCTAAATCTTTTAGAATTTAAAATTTTTAAGATAAGCTATAATCAAAATGTGTTTTTAAAACATAAGTTATTGTTGTGACTATGTGTTACTGTGATAAACACTGTCAATGTGCGTGGTCAGTTGAACATTTCATCAAAATAATTTCTTTGATTATTTCAGTAATGTTTATATCCTTTGACGGCAGAATAGGTCAAAATTACGATCAATATTGTCTCTGTTGTAGGAAGATACTGTTTAAATTTGAAACTAGACACATTTGATTTTCTTATGTCATAGCCTGTCCTATCCAAACCAAAACAAAAAATTAAGATTATGTAAAAAGTGTTGGATGAAAATCTCATTCTTTGAACAGGTATCACACTCTATCAAAATTGTAGCACTGCAATTAAATTCTTATTATACTTGCATGCTTTTAGTCTTATACTGGTACAATTAAATCTATCCTATTTTATGCCCAGCTTTGAGTAGGTGTTTATACATTTATGATAGTAATCCTCCTATTGGAGTTGAAACCTATTCTTCATTGTCATTAGTGAAGAATCGTTAGATAATTTGTCCTTAATTGAGACAGTTCAATTTCTGCTACTCAGATTCGATTTCACACTGTGCTCAGTGTGTGCTCCAGTAGAATTATGGGTAAGCATTGCATTGAATCTATAAGTAAGGTTGTAAGAATGGTCACTCAGTGGATGTTCACATATACTGATAAGACTGTAAAACGCATTAGATATTATTAAATATGTGTAGCAGGACAGAAAACAAAACTCCCTTGGAGAGTCTTGTGTCATTTATACGTCAGACGGCGTAAAAGGAGGTAGTGCTTTCAAATAGCTAGAACAGACTGAAGATCTTGAGTGGGGAGGGGATTTTGTGCTACAGTTGCTGTGTAAAGCGGTCGTGATGAGAGTGAGTCACCTCAGTCATACTAGGGCTTGATGTTGGGAGTTATAGGAGACTCAGCAGAGAGTCAGGGGACCTTTGAGAAGAAAAGGGGGGCCTCTGCTACTCTCCATTTCATATTTTGCTTTTTTTTTAAAAAAAAATTATTTTAAATTTGCTTACTGACAATATGTCTCCCATCACCCTAACCTCTTCTTTTACTTCATGCTCCCATGCCCTCATTGTTGACTGAACAACAATGGCTCTGCACGATTGCATTCACTGGAAGTTGTTCATGCTTTGCCAGACCTTGTTAATGAAAAGATATATGTGAAAGATAACTAGAAGTGCCAGAAAGCACATGGATGGCAGACTTGGAGCTGAAGGTAAAGTCGATTATTCATTTATGTTTGGGGAAATATTTACTTTACCCACTTCAGTTCAATGTTGAATAAAGAATTCAACAAAGGAAACTTTGGAGCAAATGGATTTAAGGCCATAAAATTAATATCTGAACCTGAAGCTATGAGGAAAAATCAATAGATATGTGCTATAGATATGCCTCCGTCTCATTTTCTTTAAGTATGTCATAAAATGTTTTCTAACCAAACAGAGACTGGAAAGGGAGTGGTACCTTTCCACTGCCAAACAGTGTATTTCTTAATTTAGGATTATTTAAGCAAATTGACAAACCTCTAACAGCACTGCAACTTCAGAAAGAATGCATGGAAAAGCCTTTTATCTCTTACTACTGCATGTAACTCTCTGAGATCCATGAACACCTATTATTGTGAGGTAAGAGAGACACCTCCCGGAAAAGGCTCATAATTCACATTTTTTGGTTAGATGCCTGAAGCTCAGCAAAATGAAGTTGCGGGGTGAGGGATTGGCAGACTCTGCGTGTAAAATGGCACAAATGAACCATTGCTCCATCTGAACTCATTTAACTATCGGCCTATAAAGTATTTGAAGCCTTTAGTATTATGTCTGTGCCATGACTAAATTAAGAAGGGTTAAGAACAAGGGGAAAGGTTTTATATTTGTAATTTTTTTAAGAACTAGGTTCCCAGTCTGTGTCATAACTATCATTAACTCTGTGAACTAGTATTACATGAACTTGTGGTTGTACATGAACTTTCCTGAAATGTAAGTAACTGTCTGAATGCAGCTGGGGACCTTTGTACAGGCAGTTGCAGCTCATCCGTTGGTAACTACCAGGTCTGGCAAAAGAGAGGGTACTTGCTAAGGATGCAAGGGATGGGGACTGGTGTTTTTCTCTAGGATTTTGGTGACAGAAAGGTGAAGGTGTAAAACTGGGGTACAGCTTTGGCAAGCAGGAGGGAATGATGCTTGAGCCTGACATGAGGTCAACCGCAAGCTGTTGATGGATTGCCAATAGTGGCAACTACTTGTTTTCACCGAAGGGACAAAGTGTGTTCTGTCACAAAATGTTTGTGACTTCTCTGAGCATCATGAATACCATGCTTCCCTTTTCACCTTTAAAAAAACATTTGTCATTTATGTTTCGAAAACATATTTTTTTAATTATTTTGCTTTGGTTTACTTTTTTTCACCTTCAGAAATGTGACAGTCAAAGTTGCTTGGAAAAGGCATGAGGAAAGTCAGTTGTCAGTTACTTTTTTAAGTAATTCACCATTTACCTTTCAAATGCAAAAGTTAGCTTGCAGGACACTGATTTTTTTGTGATTCATTTATTATCTACTACAGTAAACTCAAAGATAACATTTGTGAGATTGTTACATTGGCATCCTTCTTGTAATAAACATTTCTAGAGCAATTGAAATTTGATAGATGAGTAGTGCTTCAAAATATTAAAACTGTTTACTGTCAAATGTTACACAAGCATCCTTTTAGCCTCAGTAGAATGAAGTAAAAGCAAAGTTCTTATCAAAGAGATGTGTTAGTTTTCTTAATTCCACTCTTCTTCAGAAGGGAATAGACAAAATAGTGTTTCAGGAACAACTCCTTTTTTCCCATCCATTTACAAATAGCGTATTTTCAACAAGACTGAAATGTGAGCCATAGAACTTTAAAGAGCTGTTTCCAGAACCCAACCAGAAGTATAGCTGGTTCTACAAACACCAAGATCCATGCTATGCAATTTTTAGCTTAATTTCTTGATACCTAATGAATTACCTACATGTACTTCTGCATGTAAAACATCAGGTATGCCTTTGGGCAGAAACATTTATAGCAAACATATTATTCAGTTAGAAATTATTTTTGAGAAAAATACAAATAGTTTAGCAATTTCCATGAAGCTTGTTAATTCTGTAGAAGTTCTTTAAGAAATGTGTCTCTTTGCCTAGTATCAAATGTCAGAAAGTGAGCATTTTTCAATAAGAAAATGCAATAACTGGAACTTATGACAGATGGTTTGTATGTTGCAACCTGAATGGTACTGTGTGCCATTCAGCCCCACACCCTTCACACACAGCCCTAGACTCCCATAATACACTTCCTCTCTTAGTGGAAGATACCTTAATGAGTAACAAGAAAAATTGTTCGAAGTTGGGGTGATGAGAGGAGAATGAACTGATGGCTGCTGAAATTCTGGAGCAATGTTTCCAAATTGAAATATTTCTGATTGTGATTCAAATTACATCAGAAAAAAAAAAGAAAATAATTTTTGCCTAGGATCTATATATTAATCAATGCTGCTATAAATGTGTTCTGCAACTACAACAATATATTCCAGTCTGTCATACAAATAAATAAGAAAAAATAAAGAAAAAATGAAGCAGAAGGCCAAACTCTACTTTGTAAGTATTTCTCTAGGGAACAGATAGTGACATGTAATAGATATGATAGCTTATTAGGGAAAATCATTTCCTCAGATCTGGCAGGTGGAAAGCTGAAGAGCTGTGCATTTGTTTGCAATATCAGGAAGAGGTAAACCCCAAATCAAGTCCTGATGGGCCTGACAAAAAAGAACAAAAGGATTAATTCTTTTACTGTGCCTAATGCACCTTTCAGAGTTGCTATAAAACTTAATTCATTGTTCATGAAGCACTTTGACATCCTCACATGAAAAAAGTTTGAGAAGTATTATTGATTTTGCTCATAAAAAATGCATTAGTTGAATACTTCATAATCTTTTTCAGTGAAATGAAGTAACTTTGATTTTTATTCTGTTTCTGTTGTATTGTAATTATTTTTTATAATTATACATGATGTTCAGTACGTCAGCAAAGAATTGTTTTATATTTAATTAGCATTGCTATTGCCACATCTTATAAAATACCTGTATAGGAGTCATATGCTGAAGGAGAAGGTGTTCTAAAAACTGAGTGAAAGACTCATCATTCAGTGTAGATGAATGATCAGCACAGAGCGAAAGCTGTTGAAATATTTTTTTTAAAATCTCTTCAACTGGGTTTTAGAAAGTGCTTAAGTTGGTTGCCAGTAATAGATAAAACTTCATATTATTTACTTGCAACAGTGTAATGCCGTACATTAGCATCATGGGAATAGAAAAGAAGTCTTGTTTGGTAAGATTATAACTTCCAAACTCTAGTAAACTTTTTCCAGACCCTCATGACAACCATCTGTTAAAGCATCTCTGCAGAATTAGCCATCTGTTAAGTATTAAATCTTCTCTAGTGCTCTGCTTGTGCATTTTTTTTTCAGGGATATTTAAGTTTTCTGTTTTGGCTGATATTGTACCAACATGAATAAGTGTGTTATTCTTACCATGAAAACTCTTGCAGTATGCATACTGCAAATGGGTAACTTTTAATACATTAGCCACCATTCATAGGCAAATGTCCCATCAGAACATTAGTGCTTTATCCATTATCTAATTCAAAACATAAACTCTATTTCTGTTATCTTGTGACTACGTAACTCAAGATTAATAGCCTTTTCTTGCATTCTGCTCACATTAGCAGTGTTAGAGCTAATTTAATGATGGTTATTTCTCTTACACTTTTGCATAGAAAATTTGGCTAAAATAAAATTGACTTATACATTGAACTTGAAAAAAACCTGTCCTGTGCATTAAAAAAAGACTGCTATATAATCTAATTTGTGCCATTGGCAAATATACTGTATTATCTGTATTGAACTTATTAAGGGTTTTGCAATTAGTGGTGCTATAATGAAACTAGTTTATTGATGTGCTAGCTGGATGACTGCAGAATTATTTGTTGTTGTTTTACAGGTCGTACATTTTTATGGTAACTTCAAATATGATTATCATTTGTAATTACCAAGAAAAATAATCATAATTATTCTATGCTGTATGAAATAACCAAAAAAATTATCAGTTTAGTCAGATTAGTATTTTATTTCTTTGTAGTATAATAACACTGTAACGTAAAATAGATTATTTTCTAAAAGTATGAATAGTCATTGAAGCCCAGTAAATGTAGGAAAGAAGGCTAATTTCAGTCAAGGGAGTTTATGACTTTCAGTCAAGTGAGTTTATGACATGATAAAATATACTATAGAAAGAGAAAATTTTCAACGACTTTGTTTTGGAAATAATAATGAGCATCTTGAGCATTTTTTTCATTCAAGGAACAATTAATATCATAACTGGTAGTATGTTCTCATATAACATAAGGCAAGGATGATATAAAAAAAAAAAATTCTAGTGATCATATCTCAGAGAAACAGTCCAAACCTTACAAGTCTTCTATGAGGTCCTGATATATAAAAGTGTTTAAGTATCTGCTTAATACTAAGCGTGCGCTTAAAGACTTTGCTTTTCTGTGCTGGGTTATATAATACACACTACTTGCATCTTAAAATGGCTTTTGAATCATTCTAGTGTTCATGTAGACTTATTTGAGGTACTGGTGTAAAAATCACCGTATTAACCAACTTCATCAAGTTCCCTGTAACAGCCAAGAGGCAGGATCTGGCTGTGGGCTTGGAGGAATCCTGATAGCCTGCACAGTGGCCCAAAGCCAGACCAAGTGTCCTAATTTAGGCACATAAACTGGATGCTCAGAATTCAGTGCTGTGCTGTGACTTGACAATTCTTTGCCATCAGGACATCTGTATTAAACTCCTGTTGCTGAATTCTTTCAGAAAATGTTAAACTACTGTCAGATATTTTCTCAATTTGAGGACCAGGCCTGCTGCATATGTGAATGTCATTCAGGCTGCTCATCAGTCATATGAGTTGGCATATTCCTCGCTAAGCAGTGATTCCTAGAGAAGTCCTGTCTTTGCAGAGCAACAGACAGGCGCTCTCGCTCTTTCTGCCTTTAGAAAAAAGTAGGTTGTATTTTAGGGAGTTTAGGATTACCACGTTCTTAAGCCACACCTGCCCCACTGGCTGTTCTGCTGCATTCCTCTGTCACAAGCTTTTACAATTCTTCAGTTGTTCTGACAGATGTTGGCCCATTTGTTGCTGCAAATGTAGTATGTGAGTCTCTCATTTATGACTGTCCAGAAACTTCAGCTAATGGATATATCACTTCTTGTTTAGTGGCACTTCTCATTTGTATTTGCAGCGCTGCTTTGAAGTACCATCCCGTAGGAACCCTCACTCTATATACTTCTAGTTCTGACTGAATTAGCATCTTATCCTGTTCCTACAAAAGCAGTATGAATTTTACCATTGATTGCAAACCTCTGCCAATTCACAAGTATGATCCTGATGGTTGAGGTAATGTGACACACAGTAATTGAGAGATGTAAATAGTGAGATTATAGGCAAGACATTCTCAGGAATGTTTAACTTGAATTTGATTACTGTATTCTATAAAAGCCTCTTTAGGGAGAGTTCCTGTCACGTTTAGTTCTTAGTCTTCAGCCTCAGTAACCAGAAGATGAGTGCACTGAAGCTTGCTATTGCATCTATGGACAATTATTTTGGAATTTAATCTCCTTTTTAATTTTTTTTTTTTTATAGGCAGGCTGGTGTGCCTACTCTAGGCATTCTACTCTCCTTTAGACTTGTAGGATCTTTTATTAGGTCAAGTGATAGGCATTTGTTTCTCTAAGTCATTCTTAGTGTTAGAAGAAGCAACAGTCTAATAAAAGATATTACATTTACTTACTCATATTGTTCATACCATCAAAAGTATGACGTCACTGTTATTACTTCTGCTTTAGATCACATGTGAATATTGTGAATATTCTGGTTCTCGTAGAGCAGCAAAAGGTCAGATGGTTAATGAAATGCAATAATATAAAATGTTATAGTCTATTTCTATAGCTTTAATAGTGAACAATGTTCTTGCTATTTTTAGTGAAATAGTTTAGCCTCTCTCCCAATGTACAACATAAGAAAATTTGGCCCCAAGAATAGACATTGTGAATATGAAGTGGTGTAACTTTTCTAAATGCAGAAGGGCCTAGAAATCTCAGAAATGACAATGAGTAAAGGTGAAGAAAGATTAAGATAAAATAAGGAGAGGGCATAGTTACATAGTAAAACACTTAAACTTCTCCAAGTCTCTTTCATTAATTACTTGTATTTTTCTAGCTAAAGTCCTTTTAGCCTTCCCTCATCATGGAAATTATTTCAGTTTGCGAGCATGTCACTGATGTTTCACTTAACCTATTGTTTCTGCTGTCTCCAATATTGGCTTTTAAGATGAACCATTTCACTCCTGATGAGAAATATGTACATTTCACACAAAAATGTTGCCAAGAAATTGAGTTATATGTATTTTTTTTCAGAGATACTTATGCTATGAAAATGCACGCTAAAATGATTGCTAGCACCTATTGTGCAAGGTTGTGCATTACTGGTGCCTCTGACCTTCTACATTAAACCCAAGCTGAGTGTTTAATGACCTACTACTTTTGGAGTATCTTACAAAAATCTGGTGAGTGACCTATTTAGTTCCCCGCAGTCCACTGTTAGCTAGCCATATCTTTTGTGAGCGTGTGTGTGCTGAATCTGCTCGAGGAAAAGTAAAAGATTGTCCTCTCAGTTGATCATAACAGACTTTTGCTCTACTTATTGCCAAGGCAAGTGGACATAGTTTATGTGCCATGTACAGCACAAGTACACCCACAGGATGGCTGAGTCTGTCTATTTATGAAAGTGTTCACAGTAACTGTTCAGATACGTGTAGAGATCAGAGAGTCAATTCCTTTCTTACCAAGACTGGGAGTGTAGAGATATAGGAATGGGTAAAAGAGAGTTTCTTGGTTAACCTTACTGAATTACTATGAAAGAAAAAATCATTGCCTGTTAGAGTATGAGTTAGAATGCCTGTTAGAATAGAGTAGAGAATGAAGGAACAAGGTCGACTCTCAATGCCATGAGACTAAGTTTCCATGTTTTCACATTGGCCACTCTCCTTTCATTTTAAATTTTATCCACAGTTTACACCAGCTAAAAAAAGAAAAAAAAGTAAGCCTGTAGTGTACTAGTTGTCAAAGCAACTGAAAATCAGAGGAACAAATTCAGTGGGCTATCTTAGCTGCATTATGCCTCTCTAGTGATAGAGAGGGCAATCATGGGTTCAGTGTCTTTGTTAGTTAGCTTCAGGTTTGTAGTTGCTTTATTTCTGAGGAGTGCAAAGAATTTAGAGAAAGGTGATGAATACACCACCAGAGCTGTAAAAATCTGCATACTTCAATATAAGATTTGGATACCACAATGATGTTGATGTAGGAAGAAGAAAAGAACTGCGTGGGGATTGTGGGATATGGATTATGTGGATTATATGACACATCACTAGATATGCATAACGGGATGAGAGAAAGATAGCTTCCACTACTACTGCTAAATCTTTTTTTTTGGCATGCAATCAGCAATGCTGTTTGCATATTACTCTGATTTAGACTCAGTCCAGTCAGTGGTTTCCTCACTTCCTTCCAGTCTCCTGAATACTTTCCAGGGCCCTCTGTTCTTCTCAGAAATTATCTACCTCTTTTTCTGCGTTGAACTGTCATTCACACTGGTTCCTTTCAGTGGCTGTATTCTCTTCCACATTCTCTCTTTATCAATTAAATCTTCAAGAACAGGCAAGCCCATCTGTACTATTTTTTCTGGTTCAGTCTCAGAAGAAGCAACTCTCTTCTCATCTCAAGTCTGTTTCTATTCAGGTACACCTGAAACTTCATCTGTGTCACTTCAAATTCTCATTCGCTGATGAATTCATCACCTTAGTGGTAACACTTGTTCTCCACCTATCCTTGAGTAGCCCTTTGCGATCATGATGATTGATAAGTCTCTTGGATCAATGCTATGAGATTTTTAGCACAGATATTGTAATACATTTTTAAATGATGGATATGTCTGAAGCCAGATGCATAGTAATGATATGTTTTGAAGCCCTATTTTGAGATCATTATCCTTCTGATCTTTGAAGGTCTGATTATAAAGGACTGTTATTTCCATGATAAATAGGTGCTAAATTATTCCTGTCTTCCTTTACTTGTGGTATCCTCTCCATGTAATTCAGGATGAATGAACAAGGGATTTACTAGTTGTTACTGATGTTCTTTCTCATAGAATTACAGGAAAGTAGAATAAAAGTGGGGATAATTTTCTAAAGAAAAGAGGACCAGACAATGGGGAATAGGTAAGAGAACACAGGGACGTCTGTCTGAGGTTCTGAAATGGAAGGTTTATCATAGGGTTAAGAGTTGGGAGGGGGGTAGGACAGTTGACATCTCAGGTGCTGTGTCTTAAGGCAATCATTCTTGGAGCATACAACTTCTGGCTAATGTAGGGGCTGAATTTAGCTGTCCCTGACCTGGCCTGTCTTAGGTTTTGCTGGGTAGAGTTCCAAACCCTGTGTCCAGGGTGTCAAATAGTGCATACCTAGCAAAAAAAAAAAAGAGAAATATGTTAGTTCTGTATTAAAAATGTTGTGCTTTACTGCAATACATTAAGGGAGTTAGTGCATCTCCAACAAAATGAAGACCCTTAATTTCAGATTATCAAATAAATGAATCACATGATGTTACACCACAAATGTTCCTTGCTTATATAGAAAAGGAACATCCTCAAGATGTGAATCTCTCCAAAACAATATCATTGTTGGTTACTTCTTTATTATTTATTTATTTGATAGCTTGAGGTGCAAACGTGTCCCTCAGGTGATATAAATATCTCTGTGACTACTCCGAATTGTCACTTGGATTTTTTTCACTGCAGGAGACCATACTAATAAGAGGTTGCCTCCTATCAAACTGTTGATATACTTAAGCTTTCCTAAAGCAGGGCTACTATAATTACTCCCCATTTCATGCTACTATAACTGCTTACACAGCATGAGAATTGACCGTTTATTGTTAATTTTTGTATTTCTGCCTTGTATTAAATATATATGCCATAAGTATACTTTGCTTCTCATCAAGTTCTCACCAAGCTTCCTTAATAGCTTTATGTAATGGACTTCATCAAAAACCTTTATCAGAACCTTCTTCAATTAGTTAATGTTAATGGAGCACTTTGAAAATGAAAAATGCAGTATAAGTGTTCGGTACTATAGTTATAGAAAAAAGTCTTTTTATTAATAATTTTGCTAATGGTTAATTTTAAATGTTTATTTTATTACAATTTTTTAGAAAAAGATTTAGAATTATAACCTGTCCCAATGGAGAAATCAAATTAAGAAAAAAAATTTTAAAAATTTCTAATGCTCAGAATTCTTAATTTTTTTATTCCATTAATTTCTCTGTGTGCCTAATTTTCTTCCTTTCTGTCTCAGATTCTTAAGCCTTTACTTGGCTGCACAATAGCTCTTTGCTGTCAATCGAGTTAATAGCTTTCTTCTCTCTCTCTGTGTATGCATTCCAACTAAACACACCCTTAGAATAACACCTAATTTTAAAACTATGATTCAAACTCATTCTCTTCCTAATATCTTGTTTTCTGATTCAAAATAAATAGTACAACATAACTTCTTTGAATGCTTCTATCTGGGCATTTCTTTGCTTATAAAAGAAATACTATCACTTTCTGTGCTATCTAAAACTAATTGGGCTCACTGCCAAAATGTCTTCCTCTTAATTAGCCTAAATCTTTGATGAGATAATGGGTAGAGTATTATATGTATACAAAGAAATGCATATTGAGCCTTACAATCTGCCACAATTGCACTACCATGTAATTTAGCATGGCCTGGTTCTACGTTTTCGGGGTTCCTTAAATGATTCCTCGGTTTATCATGCAGATGAGATAAGGACATAATTTTAGAAATTATGAATAGTTTTCAATAGTGTAACAACCGTGAATGATTGTGTTTGCATAATCATCTTGTGGCATTTCTATATGTAAGATTATTCAGATTGTTGTCTCTCAAAACTAACCTCTTAATTTGTGGGGGGTGTCACATGTCTTTTATCTCAGCTGGGGAAAAAGAAATTTTAGGTAAATTAAATCATAATTCTTACTGGACTTATCAATAAGTAGGTAAATAAATAAGATTGAATGAGTACCTCAGACCAGGCATTTTCTTCCTTTAGACCTACAGAGACAAAGAGGAACACAGCATGATCTCATTTTCTCTTCCCACTGCTGCCCTGCTAACTGAAGTTATGTGTCTCTAGAGCATTAATGCCAGAGGCTACTGACTCCTCCAGTCCCCCAATTCAGGTGCTTGTGGAATCACTTTAGTCCAGATAAACTAGATTAGCATGGATATAGTATTTAATTTTTTTAAGCAGTCCTTGTTTGTTGTGACTAAAAAGGCCTGGGGAATCCTCACATGCACATGGCAGGTCAGAGAAACAACAGTTGCCTCTAAGGCTGGAGACAGTAGTTTTTCAGCCAGTGTAACTGCAGCTGGAAGAAGATTGTGACTATGCTAATGATACGACTGTAAAGACTTAGCTCTAGGTTAGCTTAGTGCATAAATGCATTCATGTGTACAGATTAAAGTCCTTGTTAAATCTGTACATGGTTAGGCCTTAGGCTGTGACTAGGACTTGCAGTGTCAAAAATTTACAGTGGAACAGCCTAATTGGAGCTGCAGTGGTCATAGGGAATTAATTTGATACGAGTCTTCTCACAGTTTCTTTTTTGTTCAGTGTCCCTCAACTCTGCTAAGCAGAGATTTACTAAAGAAGGGTGGGAGGAACATAAAGCTATGAAGAGGAAGGACCTTCCACAGTGCTGGCTGCTGTAGCCTGTCCTCCTGGGTTAGGTGATGTGGCTGCAACCACGTAGCTGCTCAGCACTCTTTATTCAAAGCAGGAAAGTATTCACTTTAATTTGTTATGACAATGGTAGCTTATAGATAAAATAGAGTATTATTGCTTGTTTAGTCGACAAAACTCATCAGCTTATCATTATGTATTTGTAGAGTGCTTTAGTCTGGTCATTCATTTACTCTGTGGAAAGCCATAAAGCTTTCTGTTATGTTGTAAAGGCCAGATCTAAAAGGATTATATGTTCTGAAGTGGTAACACCCACCAACGTAAATCTGTTATTTGGTTAAATCTTGCTTAGCCACCCTGTAAAGACAGCCCATATGTTATAGGAAGTCTTTACAGTCTTTATGCCCCTTGTATGACCAGAACTGCATCTTTATGACTTTCAAATTGTGCTGTTTTCAAATGGCTTTTTTGCTATCTCATGACCAGTTCCAGCTAGGATGTTGAATTTCAGTATTTCACTTGAATCCCCTGGGAAACCTCAGCCTAGATGGTATTCTCAGACAAACTGACAGAACTAAGCTGTAAGGCAGTGGAGTTTCAGTTGCTGCTTTCCTAAAAAGCATAGAGAGGAGGCTGTGGGTGTATTTTCTAAAATATCTTGTGACAGAATATTTTCTGAGGAAGGTAGGAGGACCGAGTTCAGACTTCCTTTTCTGCTGGAGTAGATTCTAACCCACATCTCCAATGAATGTGCCCTAATTAGCAGGTTTTCAAGTAGAGAAGGCATGAATAGGAAGCCTGAATGCTTAACCTACAGAATCAACAGTGTGATTGCAGCGCTAAGCAATGTAAACCATAGTCTGGTCATCCCTTTTTCTATCATGGGAGAAAAAGCCAGTACCAGCGGGTCTGCTATTCTAGCAAAGAGATGCCCAATCCATGACTTTAAGTGAAAGTTAGATTATTCAGAAAAGAAATGAGGCACAATGCACAGTGAGAAGAATTAACCTCTGGAATAAAAGTATTTAAGGACAGACCATGAAGTCTGTAAATCAAAATCTCTGTTTCCAAAAAAGAAACTGTTGCCCAAGCAAGTTAGGGGTTTACTTTAGGAAAAAAAAAAAATGCTCATACAGCATGCAGTATGTTATGTGGGATTTTGGAGGATTGTGTTTATAAGTGTGAACACATGAAAAATCAAGCTTTCCTTAAAAGCTCACATGAGCTCAACAGCAGAAGTGAGGACTTAAATACCTCTTAGGAAACTGCATCAAAATACTGTCCTATTGAATAGTGCTATTTTTCATCTCTCCTTTTATAGCTCCAAATCACAGCTTCTTAACATAGTTCATAGTATTTTCAATTGTTTTATTTCTAACAAGCAAACATTTTATTAAAATATTCAGTTTGCCACAAGAGATTATGTTGATCAGGACTCTGCACTGTACATGATGTAAGATAAATCTGGACTGATTTACTAGGATGGGTCTTTGTCAGCTGTTCCTGAATTCCTGAAACTGTGTTGCTTCTGGTACCTTTCTTAAGCTCTGTTTTCTAGCCTTCCTAAGCACAACAGTAAGTGATACTTAGCTATTGCTTCTGCCACCAAAGTACCTTCCGTGGAAGTGTTAATTTACATGACGTGATCCAGAGCCATCTCCTTGTTATAGAATTTAATGATTGTGATAAAAATGTGGCTTTCATGTATTTTAATTAGTTGACTTGGACTCAGTTGCTGCTTTAATTAGATATTTGACAAGAAAAATCTCAGCCTTGCTTATGGCGCCACATAGGTTGCCATGCCTTTATTTTACAGAACATTTATATAGACTGCTTGATATCATCCCAATTCTGCAGGCATTGTGAAAAATTGAATTTTTGCCATCAAAGACTGAGTAGTGGTGGATTGGATCCTATATTGTATTTACTTGAGTGGTATTGATCTTTCACTTTCTATTTCATTAGCTAGAACTCCTTATTCATGGAGGCTCTGAATTTAATGATAAGCCTAATATAGCACTTACCGACTTGTTATTATTTTGTGAGCAAGAGTTTTTTTGTTATTTTTAGAATACCCCAAAGCAAGAGAGAGAGAAAAAATTAACAATCACAACAGCAGATCTTGGTAACATAAAGGCAGAGTTTTTCACTGCATAATCATCCATTTGTCATCTGCATTGCCACTGGAGATTCATGTTAATTATGCTCATTCATCTGAACCAGCCACAGGGGAAGTTCTCTAAACAGCTTAAGGCGGTCTGGCTACTGAAGACACTCCTTTTATTCCTATCTGCACATTGTGTTGCTCAGTTAACTGGCTGCTACTTGAGCAGTCAAGAGACTAACACCTGCAAACTCAAATGGTAAACTAAATATAGTAACAAGACATATATACATTGAAAATGTCAAAATCTAGAGGTGCTTTAAATTTGCAACTTCTGAGATAGAAATAATCTGTAATTTTAAACCAAGATAAGAATTCATCAAAAAATAAACATTAAAGGAGTTTTAAAGTTGTTCTGTCAAATGCCCAACACTTAGCAAGTGCCGTATTTCAAATTCTAAATTTCTCCCCACTGATGAAAGCAAATTAAGATATAATCATTGATTACATTGTCACGTTATATTTTCTTTCATATTTTATAAGCCTGTGCTTATTCAGTGTTTAGTGTGAGTATTATTCTTTATATGGACAAAACAATGCCTTTGTTCTGGTTGAAATGAATGAATTGGTTTTCCTGACATTTTTTTTAATAAACCCCAACATAATCACATATATCCATGTTATGGAAAATGTCATTTGCACACCTAGTAAAGTTGTAGCCAAATGGATGCGAGATCTTATGAAAAAAAAAAAACTACAGGCAATCTTTAGAATCATATAAATGTCAGATGGCCATGTGAATACTTAGAGCTTTGTGGTAAAAAATGGATGTAATTTATACAACCTTCAGTTATTCCTGTTCTTTTTTGTGTTCTTGTGTGTGTTAGTCAGGGAGAAAGATCTAACTAAAATGTAGTGGATAACATCTGAATTAGCAGTAATCATCCTGCTGCAACAAATACAAATTTCTTCCAGCATGAAAGGGTATCAAATCCACATTTGTCGTGTTACAAAATATAATATTCAAAAGAGTCACATCAGATAAAACAAATTAATTCAAATGAGTTCATCTGAGAATATTCACCAGTAACTAAACTACCATAGACAATGACTTACGACTCTGAAGACAACAAAAAAATAAATCTTAAAGTTTAAATACTTTTGATGTGTCATCCTGAGAAATGCCAATACAGTATTGATTGTACTTAAAGAAGTAGTAAAAAAAACATTGTCTAAAGAAAAATATGTTTTAAACTATTTTTTTCACATGCCTGACAGATTGTCTTTGATCTTCCTGATAAGTATGTCCTCGTGTTAGAGCTGATACCTCTCCTTGTACATCAAGGACATCATCCACAAAAAAAAGTGACTTTTCTGGCTCATGAGAGATAGTTGTGAAAAAGAAACACTGATGAAATGTTACTGAATCAGAGAGTGCGCCAGAAGAGGAACCCCTACTACTGTGTGAGACAGCAGGCAAACCAGCCTCCCGGAGACAGGGCAGATAGCTGCCTGCTCTGGCTCTGCCTGGCAGATGTCTGCCTGTCCCAAGCCTTGCACTCCAGGGCTGGACACTGCTCTGTTTTCTCAATGCACCATCTATGTGAGGGAGCCAGAACACTGCTTCCAGTGCCAGTAAAAAGCAGATGACATCTTCACGAGATAGAGCCACAAGGATAAATGCAATCAGTTTATGGATGACGAACCGTTTGGCAAAGGGCAAACCTGGGCAAGGCAGAGAGTGTGCTCTGGGCAAAGTCAAATGTCTTTTCGGATATTAGAGCTTCTCTGTAGATATTTTGTCCAATTATGGACTAGTTTAGTCCATAATTCTCCTTAATTTTTTTCTGTGTGTTGTGGTTTAACCATGGCTGGCAGCTCAGCTCCACAGAGCTGCTCGCTCACTCCCCCCTCAGTGGGATGGGGGCAAGAATCAGAAGGGTAAAAGTGAGAAAACTCATGGGCTGAGATAAAGACAGTTTAATATATAAAGCAAAAACTGCATGAACAAGCAAAGCAAAATAAGGAATTCATTCACTGCTTCCCATCGGCAGGCAGGTGTCCAGCGATCTCCAGGAAAGCAAGGCTCCACCGTGCGTAATGGTTACTAGGGAAGACAAACATAACTCTGAATGTCCCCATCTTCTCACTCTTAACCCAGCTGTTTACATTGCTGAGCATGATGTCATACGGGCTGGGTCAGTTGGGGTCAGCTGTCCCAGCTGCACCCCCTCCCAACTTGTTGTGCACCCCCAGCCTACTCACTGGTGGGGCAGCTTGAGAAGCAGAAAAGGCCTTGATGTTATGCAAGCACTGCTCAGCAATGACTGAACCATCTATCTCTGTGTTAGCGACACTGTTTTCATCAAAATCCAAAAACTAGCACTGTAGGAGCTACTATGAAGGTATTTAACTCTATCCAAGCTAAAACCAGTAGACAGGGTAATGCTTTCTGTTATCTTAGGTCACCCAACAGCAGTTCTGTACGTTTATGTGGATGGTGAAGAAGTTAGACCTGACCTCTACTCTGTGAGGTCCTATAGACAGATGGTAAACAATGCCTTACATGTCAACAACATTCAAACCAATTTAGGACTCTGCATCTCCTCTTTTCATGACGATGGTGAGCAGTTTGAAATTTGAGACGCCACATACAAAATATATAAGTAGTTCTGAGAGCTTTTTAGTGAAGACCATGGCAGGGAATTTTGCTCCTCAGGTACAGCAGTACAATATAATACAGTATAATGCACAGCTACAGAGATAATAATAGAAAGCAGTGAATTTTCCCAATGGCATGGTCCAACACTGTCTAGTTAGGCCACAAAAATCATGAAACTTCAATGAAAAATTTGTTTAATCTTGATTTTTCTTTAATAGAAACAGTAGAAAAGTGTTTTCTTACTAACCTATTTCTGCAACGTAATTGTCCTTGAGAAAAAAGCAAAACACCAAATTCAAACACACCAAAACAAACTTCACAACCCATCTCCCATTTTCCAGAATGTAGAATTGCACTGAGTGCAGGTGTCAAGGTGTTGTCAGTGAGGTGCTGCAGGGGTGGCCTTTGTGGGAAGAGTCATGGGGCTGCCCTATACCAGACACAGCCACTTCCAGCTGATTCTCGCTGGCTCCAAGGGAGCCACCATAGATTGCAGCTGAGCCTGTCAACCAAGATAGTGGCTCCTCTGGGTAAGTGTATTTAAGAAAGGGTAGGGAAAAAAACCTATAGGGAGAGAGAGGAGGGAGAGAGAGTGAGAACAGCAAAGGGAACACTAAGGTTGGAGGAGATGGGATGAAAAGGAGGGAAAAGGAATGTGGAGAGGAACCACAACACCCCCTCACCCTCCCTTGCCTTACTGAGGGGGTTCAGCATACCCTGCGGCAGAAGCGAAGGGGAGGAGAAGGAGTTCGGAGTGCAGATAAGCTTGAGAAAGGGAGAGAAAAAGTGTTTTCCCTAAGTATGTGAATGGGGTTTTTTTCTGTTTTTTTTTTTTATTTTTTTTATTTCA
>VXBO01009808.1:0-22669 GCA_013400135.1 Rhinoptilus africanus | reverse complement strand
CCAGTTCCCTCAGTTGTTCCTCGTAAGGTTTGTCCTCCAGACCCCTCACCAGCTTCGTAGCCCTCCTCTGGACACGTTCCAACACCTCAATGTCCTTCTTGTAGTGAGGGGCCAAATATATGTATTTATGCATATATATTTATTAATTGGCAGTAAATTACGTTAATTTTGCATAAATCCAATCTATTTTGCCTGCAACAATAATTGGTAAGCAATATCCTTGCCTTTGTTTCTACCCATGACTTTTCTCATTTGTATTCTTCATGTACCATCCCCTGCCCCGAGGGAGAGAGAGAGCAACTGGGTGGCAGTTTAGCTGCCACCTGTCCTCAACCCAGCACAAGAAGTCCACATAAAGTAGTGCAAAAAAGGTGTTGTATTAATATGCAGAAGAAAAGTGTAGACAAAATACCAAAGTTGCTGTGAAGAATTAGTGGGTGAATAAACTCAGAGAAACCCCTGCCGGTTGGCAGACATAAAGTCAAATACCTGGGTGCCAGATGTCTGTGTAGCTGTGGACTCCAGCTGTAGCAAATGCTTTCATGCCATATGTTATTTTATATCAAATGGTGGTAAGATTACATAATAAATTTATGGAAAAAGAGCTCTGCTCGCATCTCTCTCTGTTCTTCTTTATTCTCTCATCTCTCTTTGTCACTAATGAAAAATAAATTCTATAGGCAACTATCTTTCTGCAAACTGTATTTCCCCTTTCCCTTCAAAAAGTGGATCGCTGAACTGTTGGGCTCTGAAGAGTTAATGTCCAGGTATTAGCCACTAATTAGTCTGATAATTCTATCAATCACTGTTCTGCAAGTGCAAGGTATTTCCTTTTAGTGGACTAGCATTAATGTTATAATTACAATTTCACACATTTTAATTTTGCAGGATATAGCAAAACTATATTTAATCTTATAAATATGTTAAATATAAACAGAGAAGTTTTGAGCCCACACTCATTTTAAGGAGACAAAGTAGTGATAAAAATTCAGTAGGAGCGAGTGCTCTCGGGATTTTTGTTTGTTTGTTTGTTTGTTGGTTTGTTTTTATTTGCAAAACTGTAGAAACACTGACAAGGCAAAATTTTATCATTTGTACTAGTTAAATTGAATACTTTTTGTTTTCTTATGACAATCTCCAGAACCTGGGATCGTTTCATTACAGAGACAAATTACTTATTAAAAAAAAAATTGATGAATTATAGTTAGTTTGAATGCAGACCATGATTTCTCACATCATCAGGTTTCACTCAGCTTTATACCTTCTTTGTGATCCCTTAATTGCGACTAGAACCGTTTGGATCATAACAGAGAGCACCCTCATATTGTCTCTAATTTCGTCACTGTTTTGGACTTGTCCTTAGGATAGCACTTTGATACACGTGAGATTTCAAAATGACCATTTAGACCTGAGATTTAGCTCTCCTTCCTTCAGCGTGATACTGCAATGTCTCCGCGTTCATGGCTGAGGTGAGCATATATTGCCATTCATTCATGAGGACCTCTATTCCTTATTCTGCACCTTACTATTTGGTGGTAATGTCAATGTTGAGTCAATGTAAAGTTTGCTTTACCCTAAGCAGAAGCTGGCATTTGGCCCTATTCTTTGTCTTTTATAAAGCCTCACAATATTCTTGGAACTTGGACTTGATTCTGTTTCTTTCACTTCTCTATAAACTGAGTAATCTCATTTGAGTCAGTATACATATAGTGCAATAAAAATAGCATGAGAGGAGAATCCAGGTGCTGGCTTAGTACTTGCGTCATTATTTTATCTATCCTTTTAAAGAAGGTAGAAAGTGATACCAACTATATTTCTTTTAATTTAATTTTACTTCCCTTTATCATTCTTCAGAGCTTTCTTTGGCTAAGGGTTGCGGAACACAATAATTTTGTATTTTGTCAAATTGCCTGTCAGTTGCATTTCTTTGTGAAAAAGGCAATTAAAAAAAAAATATTCTGTATACCTCATGTATGAGTGTGTTACAGGAATCTGAAGACAGTCTGGACCATGAACAATGGTGACTTAAAGGATTAGGACCTTACAAAATGAAATAAGGACAAAATTAGTCACAGGCACAGTACAGGTTTTCACTGTGCTAAATTCAAGTAAGATCACTTTAGATATGAGTGTGATGGGAGGACAACGTCCCCAAGAAACCCCCTGAAAATCTTTTATAGAGGTTAAAGTTCTACCTGCCTTTGCATTCTGCCACTCAGCCTCCTCTGCGCTGTCTGGCTGCCTTCTTTGCCTTTGTTTCTGTCCATCAAGGGACTGCATTTGGGCGGGGTGTGTGTGTGTGTGTAAAAAAAAGTCAACCTGTCATCTTAATATCTGTTGACTGATAAAAAGTGGAGACTTAATATTAGTCTCTCAATGGAAAAAAATAACAATATCTGTAAACTAATATTTCAGATTTTCTCTACTTTGTAGGACAAGATCCTCCAGAACTTCATTTATATCACTATATAGTCATAAATGAATCCCTATGCCAGCAACACTCCCAGATGTCAATATGTAATAACAAGATGACACAATTTAGGAGATTTCAGGTTTGTTTTTCTGAACCTAGAATCAAGACAATAGAGGCAATTACTCTGCAGAGACCAAGGGAATACTATTAAAATATTCTCCCCATATTAAGTGTTCTCAGAAAACAGATCTAAAAAAAATTAAATATTTGGTAGTAGAATTGCAAATTCTCAGCTTCAGGTACCTTCGTTGTTCACTGAGATCCTCACCCAGCATAAGTAAGAAGTTATTCACCATTTGCTTTGGGCAAATGTTTTAAGATATGTCTCTTGACTCTGCTGGGCAGCATCTGCAGCGCTAGGTTTTGTATGGAAATGATGCCGTTTCGCAGAGTTTCCATTTAGTTTAAATGAGCTGTTGTTCTGTTGGTGTTGTGAGATGACCAGCTTGATTCTTGTCTCTCATATAGCTTTTGGAAACATTTTCTCAGAACCATGATAAACTGATACATCTGATGTAGAAACTGGCAATTTATCTTTGATTTAAGTAGCTTTATGTTTTCAAGACATTGAAAGGCACCAATACAGACACAGCTGAAAAAAAGATTTTTATATACCTGTGTGGAGTTTTAATTTCCTCAACATAGATCTTGAAAGTTTTAGAAGGCTCTTGTCTCCTTCGTTAACAGTTCTCCTTTTCCAGATAACTACATCACTTTTAGTGCAAATACTTGAGAGTGTATGTTTCAATTTATATTGATGTGGGACTGGCAGCTGAAAGACTATCACTGACTTTAATGGGAATTGATTAGATCCTGCTGGCACTTATGCAAGTGAAATTCAATTGCTTGAATGTGTGCAGAAAACGATCATAAACATGATGCAAATGTAGCAGAAAAGAGTTCATTTTTTAATGTGAATCAATGTTTGTGGGAATAAACATACCAGACTTGTTGCAACCTGGAGAGGATAAAGGAGGTAAAGGTTACTCAGTAAACCAGGTAGAAGAAAATTTTAAAGATAACCTTAGAGTTTACTGAGAGGGAACACTACTTGAATATCTGGGCACACTCATTATTGTTTGATTGCTATTGTAATTTGCTAGGTATCACTAACTGTGTTGAAGGATGGTGCATTGTCCACTGTCTCCATTGACTCATTGGGCTTATTGGATCAGAATCAAAACTTCTATCTATACTGGCATGGAACTGTGCTGGAGTTTGTTGCCTGGCCACAGGAGAACGATAGCTTTTGGACTGCATGGATACTTTGAGCTCAATTATCTTAATTTGCTCTGCTGGCAAGGGAACAAATAAGAGCTGTTAATTCCTTATTTGATATATTCCATGTTGCATGGTGTGCTTTTCTGACTAAGCTTGCCCCTCTGCAGCAATTTGAGACTCTTCTAGAATGGGTGAAAGAGAATTCAACTTGTCATATTTTTAAACAAAATATATGTTCTTGTCTACAAGTTAGCACTTTGATGTAAATAACAGGGTAGCATGGCATGACTCACGGTCCTCAGGATTCATTACTTAAATCCATTTGTGTACTTTTATAATGTAGTGTAAATTCTGAATATTTTTTCAAATTATGGTGATAGACCGCATAAAAGGAAAGAAAGGTTAAACACTGTCCTTTTTTGCTGTCTCTTACAGTCCTTCCCACACTCCTCAGCGTTTTTTTTCTCTGAGTAAGATTTAAGAAAAGATCTTAACTTCCTCTGAGCCATTACCAGTATAAATAGCCAAACTTGGTTTTCTTGGTCTCTAGGCTTGGTTTTGCATCTCTCTTCTTTTGCCACCAAATACCTTGGCACTATATTTTTTCTTTTTTATTTGCTTTTATTGCAGGAAACACTGCTAGCCTAAAGCTGTATTCCTTACACATACCAAGCACTTACCAATTGCAATAGGAATGAGAGCTACCCTTTGCTAGCAGTACTGGAAGGCCACAGTTATGCTTTATCAGTGATTTTTCATAGTACTTAAGTCTGATGTGCAGTACAGTAGCATCAGACTTCTCTTTTCATTTCCGGGGAAGTCCAAAAAGCAAGTGGAACATGAGGGAGACATCCCAGGAGCTAACATTTATTCCTTATTTACTGAGGTTATGACCCTGGCCCCAGTAAAATCAGAGGGAGCTTTGCCTCTGACTTTAGTGTGGCCGAAATTTTCTTCTCTGGGATGCGAATAGTTGTGGTACCGTGTTACCTTTCTCTTACATTGAGTGGGAATTTTGTTGTGCTGCAATGTGGATCACACTTGGAATTCCCTTCCATAGTTATTACTTTTGTTCTTTCTTGCTGATATTTTTCTTCTCCTAAAAGGTGTGCCATTTTAGGTGGAAATTACAAAATAAAAAGAACACTGAAAAACTGGAAATATTGCATGCTTAGGTTTACTATATCTGGTATTCCTTTGACAGAAACTGAGTGGTTCTCTATTACTAGTCTAAGAAATGTGGCATTGTTAGTGTAATGTCTTTAAGAATACAGAAATTAATTTATTTTCTGACCTGATCATAGAATGTGTTGGGTTGGAAAGGACCTTTAGAGGTCATCTAGTCCAACCCCCCTGGCAGTAAACAGGGAGATCTTTAACTAGATCAGATTGCTCAGAGCCTCATCAAGCCTGGCCTTGAATATCTCCAGGGATGGGGCCTCCACCACTTCTCTGAGCAACCTGTTCCAGTGTTTCACCACCCTCACTGTAAAGAACTTCTTCCTAAAGTCTAATCTAAACCTACCCTGCTCTGGTTTAAAACCTTTGCCCCTCATCCTATCGCTACATGCCCTTGCAAACAGCCCCTCCCCAGCTTTCTTGTAGGACCCCTTCAGGTACTGGAAGGCCGCTATAAGGTCTCCCTGGAGCCTTCTCTTCTCCAGGCTGAACAGCCCCAACTCCCTCAACCTGTCTTCAAAGGAGAGGTGCTCCAGCCTACTGATAAGTGCGTCATGGCTTGAACACATGAATCGTTGACTTCCTAACACAGCCAGCTCTATGAGTACCCGCTACATCTACTGTTTGTTATATGTGACTATTTTGAACTAGATATATACTTTGCTGCAAACAACAACATGGAATCAGTGTGCATCCAAATTTCTATTGAAGGCTAATGAATAAGCTGTTAACTAATTTAGCCTAATTGTAGCTTTGTTGTGCTAAAATATAAAACTAACAATTCAGCTTTTGCCCTGAGTCTTTTAAACTATATTTTCACCCCTACTGAGTAAGAGTCTAATTAAAAGATTTAGCTTCTCATTGTGCATGCTGCTAAGTGATGTTGTTCAGTTTATCAGGACTCAGTTATCACTTGATTTAAATAGAAAAAAAAAGGAAAACAACAGAACAACATATTTTCACTTGCTTTTTTGCCACTTGCCTTGAAAATTGTTCTAACTGTTAATTTGATTATTAAGCAAGCCCCATGAAAATCAGAAATACAAGAATATTTTATTATAACATCAATGGTGTTTTTAATGATGTAAAAATAGAAATGAAAATATAAACAATGCATTTTCAAACAACGTGACTTGTAAAGTAGTACATGGGATTCCTGTGTCTCCTACATATCCATTGTCTCGAGAGTTGAGAATAGGTTGATTTGATTTTGGACTTGCTTTTTTTTACTTTTGTTTTGCTTTTCTGCGGGTTTTTTGTTTGTTTTCTTGAGGGTTTGGGATTTTTTTGTGGGGGGACTGTTTGCGCCATTTTTTTGTTTGCTTACTTGCTTAATTTTTTTTGTTTTTACATCTGACAATAGTGAACGGTACTGAGGGATACAGATTGGAGGGTGATACAGATGACTTCTTAAATGGCTTGAGACAAAAGAAAACCATGTCTTCAGACACAGTAGTCTCCACAAGACCTTGCTATATGCTGCTGGTGTCCTTCCAGCCTTGCTCTGCAGTCAACTTCACTCTTTTAGGAGTGTTAATAGACTCTTCGTTAAGTTTAGAAAGTCTGTGAAGAAGAACTAGGAAACTTAATAGAGACCTTTTTGCTCAGAAAAGTGGTTTTTCTTGTCTTTTGCCTAGCTACACGTAGGCATTGTTTCCTATTAATTTTAGGCTGCCTGATAATTTATAGATTTATATTAAAAGTCTGAAGAGGCTTTGGATTTTAGTGCTTGAGTAGTCATTTGACAGTGGCAGGTGAGTACTGACAAGATGGAAGACTAAGTGTTGTCCAAGGGTAAATGCACTTGGCAAGAAAATCAAGCAAATTTGCAACTAAAACAGCTGGTCATGACGTGCTGTACTTAAAGTAAATGAGCCTTAGGGTGGCCCATTCTAATAATATGAGGAGCCAAGTACAATCCTGCTCTAAGTGCACTGCCAGGCTTTTGTCCTGGGTGGATTAAGGGAGGGTAGAGCCAAGAGGAAAAAGGGACACAGAATTCTCAGAAGCCAGGGTTTCAGAATAACTATGGCCTGCATTTCAGACTGTAAGAGTACATCTGTGGTGATAAAATAAACAGTGACAGGGAGCAGGAATGAACACAGGAATATTATTGTCCATAGTGTTGAATTCTTAGCATGGTCCTTGACTTGAACTTGGCCTGGGCCAATTAGCATTCCTCTAAGCAATTCCTAGGCCTGATCTAGAAGTCAGCATATGACAAACACTACTTAGATGGACAATCCTGTTTTGAAGCTGAGAGTTTAATCGTATGGATATGGGCTGTTCTGTGCCAGTCGTCCTCATGTCAGCTAATGGGCCCAGACACTGTGTATATTATTCATGTAGGAATAGCCCAAGAGTCTAAATGGAAGCTGACTCAGGGCTTTGAACTGGAATTTTCAACCTTGGCATGACATACAGTAAGTGAGATGTTATGCATGCTGCTCCAGTATAGATATAAGCATTTGGAGTAATCATGCTAGACTTGCTTTTAGTCAGATGGAGGTGTGTTTAAATGGCTCACATGACCTATCCCATTTTAGATAAGTTAAATGACTCACTAACAATCTCTAGTTAGCGCTGAACTCTCTCTGGGATACTCCTGGAATTGGCCATGAAATTGTTTGATTTTCTTTTATTTTGCATCCGTTGTAGTCCTATAGACCATATCACAGTAAGGGTAAATGAAACTTGCTATGGTGATAGCTGAATGACTGACATTAATCTATCAGCACTCTAGTCATTTGGGATCACACAAACTCCTCTTTTACACAATGTATTAGCATCCACATCTATCACCCTGTCTTTTGATATCTCCTTCCTATGTACCTGGCTCTGAGAGGCAAGAAATGTCATATCTAATTCAGCTATTGAGGGCAGTTTTTTACCAGTAGCCAAGATATTCTTCCCTCTCATCTTCTATTGTTTCCTTTGTGATTGTGCAGTGTCTTCTTCAGCATGTCTTTCCCCATCCAGAAACAGTCTTGTCACTGCAGCTTCAGTCAGACATTGTCATGCTCAGATGTGGGCCTGCCTCATCCCTGGTTTCTCTAAATCCCCTCTCCACTTTGGCATATTTCACTGAACGCTTCACATGATTTTTCTTTGTGCTGACTGATGATGACAGCCACTTCTCTTTCACTTCCCTTCTTCTCTTATCTAGGCTCCAGATTGATTTTGAACACAGGCCAGTGACAGAGTTAAAAACAAAAGATGCTTCATACATTTCTGTGCATATTTACACTTACATATAATTCAGCTTTCCCACTGGGTCAGTGGAACTGGCACTGATATGTTAGCAAGAAGCAACACAGGTTGACTTGCTGTCAAGGCAGTCATAAGGGTGAGTTTACAGAGCTTGGAACTGTGAAGAAAACATCATTTTACTTAACACTTAAGCAAAGCTAAGTTGAAGTGGTTGGGATAACAGAGAACCTCCGCAAGATGCCATTTTTAGAGCTACTTTCCAAAATAAAAGTATGCTTTAAATCCATGACTTTGTTATTGTCTGCATTTAGACTCTGCTCTCTCAAAGGTAATTTTACAAGCTACAATAAAGCACTTCCCAGCATGTAACATTACTGTTCAAGTGTAGCTGTTACTTTTTATTTTTCAAGGGGAGTTAAATGATTAGTAAAGGACCAGGAATTTAAATTGCCTCATCTATAGTAAATGTTAACACATGCCTCATATGGCTCTCTGAAAGTCTGCATTATCTGGCAAGCAAACTGTATGTATACATATAATTATGTAAACACATTCTCCCCTGTGTGATTCATGGAGATTTAGTGCAGTCAGTGGAAGGTTTTTTGATCACTGTCCTCACTGTGAGTCGCTTAAACATCTGCCTGTCTAGTTGTGAGTCAGATTCGGGGGTTATGTAGCAATGTGCAGTCCTGTGCATGGTAAAAATGCTGGCTGCACCACTCACAGTATGAGCTGGCCACCTCTTGCTTCAGTTCTATCTTGCACATTTTTCCTGACTGTAGCCATGATATCTTTATGAAGAAAGATTTATTCCTTCAATTCTATCTTTTTGTGGCTAAGAGTTCAGAAGAGCTGGCTGGTAAATTGTACTCAGGTGTGCTTTAAACCACCTGCTTGGCTCAATGCAGCTGACCTTTCATTATTAACACTTCAGTAGACAGACAGTATGCTGCAAGTCATGGTCATTGCCATGCTTGTCTTTCTGGAGCTGCTCCCGTGGACAGTACCTGTATCTTACACCTATAGACTTGATTCTGCACTGAGTCCATCCGTTAAAAAAATGTCTAGCAACATAAACCTGTCAAAAACTGTGCTAGCTTTGCAGATGTAAGACTTCTTCTCTGGTATTATTGGTGGAGCTATTCATAATATCTCTACATGGAGTGAATTCTTGAATGATTCAAAGTTTAGTTCTCCAAGAGGTATGGAAGAGGCAACATAGTGTCTTCCAAAAGTTGTGTATGAAGAGTTGAACTAAGCTTAGATTTGCAGCGTATTCAGGAACCTACATGGCTCCTGACTTAGGCTTCCTGAGAATCTTGTGGCTTCTCACACACTTGCTGCAGCTATTCTCCCTGCGTTCAGGTGTGTGTTCATCTGTGAGAGACTCCCTGTGGCAGCCAGTGGGGTCAGCAGAGCACCACTTTTAACAAGTCTTTTCTATCCACCTGCTTATTCACTTTTAACTCACCAAGGAGTGCATCCATCTAGGCAAAAGTTTTGCTTTACCTATACTACCGATGGATAAAGTAGCACAAACCTCTAGTCTAAATACATTTCAGCTCATTACCCAGTGAAATGGAACCATTGCATGTTAACTTAGTAATACTGCTATAGTTATTTCACATAGAAGATTGCTGAGAAAAAAATCTTCCAGGCAGAGTTAGAAGGGCCAGGATTTTTAATATAGTATATCGATAATATGTTGATGCATATACCCCAGAATCTCAGCACCTCACAATTCCTTTATCACAAAGTGGTAAATGAGGAAGTTACATGTCATTTTAACATGGATTATTTGGGGTTATAACATCTAATATGTACAAAAACCACACATATATATCTCTGAAAGTCCAGCAAATTCCTGTGTCTTTCACAAGACATTGATAATTCTTACAGGGATGAAGCTGCAATGATCACAAGCAGCAACATTTTCAGATGAGGAAAACTGGTGTAATGGTAAGGAATGGGTAAATATGGAACAATAATTTACAAAGCTGAGTACAGCCGACACATTAAGACCAAATATGATTAACTATGCCAACTGCCATAATTATTTCAGTCTTTACCAGTGGATCTGCAAAATGATGTCTCTGAGAACACTTGATTTGTAGTGAACAAAAGAATTTAAACATAAAGTGCTTGTGAAACTGCATTTATATGTAATGTTTATATATGCATATGCAGCCTAATAAATGGAAAACAGTGAGCTCCCTAATCTAGCCAAGAATGAAAGCTGGAATATGAAGGAGAACCATTAAAATACAAAATTAGTTATACATTTTCTTTTACAGAGGGTTGGTAGTCACTGGAACCAACTACAAAGAGAAACAGGAAATTCTCTGTGTCTGGTTGAATGCAGCTGAAGACAAACTGCTTTTAAAAGAGATGTTACTTAGTTATAACACAACCATGCTTCACGCAAACACAGATTGTCAAATTGAGGAATACCCCTGCACTTGTTTGGCTGAAGGGGGATTGAGATAGTTTGTTTCCAAATTATTAATGCCCCACGTGTGCTTGTGGCAGGCGGACAGAGCAACCCCGCTCAGAAAGTTTGTTTCTTGAGTGAGAGAATGGACAATGTCAATCAACTGGCAGTTGCTTATTCTGAAGTGAAATCCCTTCTCAAAATTTGCATTAGCTATAAATTGGATTTTACCACTCCTCATGGTGGGATTTCTCTCTCTCATGAAGGTATAGATATTGCAACACGTAGGTACATAAAGTAACACTAAGAACACATTCCATAGACTAGCCAGCTATTAGAGATCTGAAGTATGCAATAAACTTCTCTCTCCATTTCTGCACCGGGGTTACTTGTACCTTTGTGGACTTCCTTACACTGTAAGGCAACTGTGGCGAGTTGACTCTGGCTGGATGCCAGCTGCCCACCAAAGACACTCTATCACTCCCCTCCTCAGCTGGGCAGAGAAGAGAAAATGTAATGAAAAGCTCGTGGGTCAAGATAAGGACAGGGAGATCACTCCGCAATCACCATTGCAGGCAAAACAGACTTAACTTGGGGAAATTGGTTTATTTTATTACCAATCAAATCAGAGTTGGAGAAATAAACCCAAATCTTAAAAAAGCCTTTACCCCACCCCTGCCTTTGTCTCGGGCTTTACTTTACTCCCATTTTTCTTTACCTTCTCACCCCAAGTGGCACAGAAGGATGGGGAATAGGGATTGTGGTCAGTTCATCACACGTTGTTCCCTGATGCTCCTTCCTCCTCAGAGGGAGGACTCCAAACACTCTTCCCTTGCTCCAGTGTGGGGTCCCTCCCATGGGAGACAGTTCTCCATGAACTTCTCCAACATGAATCCTTCCCACAGGCTGCAATTCTTCACAAACTTCTCTAGTGTGGATCCCTTCCAAGGGATGTAGTCCTTCAAAAAAAGACCACTCCAGCAGGTGTCCCTCACAGGGTCACAAATCCTTCCAGCAAACCTGCTCCAGCATGGGCTCCTCTCTCCACAGGTCCTGCCAGGAGCCTGCTCCAGTGTGGGCTTCCCACAGGGTCACAGCCTCCTTTGGGCATTCAGCTGCTCTGGTGTGGGGTCCTCCATGAGCTGCAGGTGGAGATCTGCTCCACCATTAACCTCCATGAGCTGCAGGAGGACAGCCTGCCTCACCGTGCTCTTCACCATGGGCTGCAGGGGAATCTCGGCTCTGGTGCCTAGAGCACCTCCTCCCTCTCCTTCTTCACTGACCTTGGTGTCTGCAGAGTTGTTCCTCTCACATGTTCTCACTCCTCTCTGTCTGCAATTGCTGTTGCACAGTTGATCTTTTTCCCCCCTTCTTAAATAAGTTATCCCAGAGGTGGTACCACTATGACTGATGGACTTGGCCTTGGCCAGCAGTGATCTATCTTGAATCTGGCTGTCATTGGCTCTATTGGGCATAGGGAAAGCTTCTTGCAGCTTCTCACAGAAGCCACTCCTGTAGTCCCTCCTGCTACCAAAACCTTGCCACACAACCCAAATACAGCAACTTCTTCTGAAATACAGCTGGTAGAACAGGTGCTCCAAAGACATGAAAACTGTGGTCCTGGACAAAACAATAGCAAGTTAATTTTAAAAATTTGCATAATATGAAGGATCCATATTGGCCTATACAGTCCAGCAGTATCCCAAATCTGCAATGTTTTTATGAATGACTAAGCACTGGCAGAGGTATGTACTGATTAAATACATCGTCAGAGGTAACATCTGCAGGCTGTATGAAACCCTAGAAGCTATTTCCTCGTCCTTTACTTATCAGTGGTTTATTATCCAAAACAAAGAAGCTTTGATTGCAGTTTAACACTGTTCTTTGCTGATTGAACTGGCAGAGAGTAAAGCAATACAGACATACTCAAGCTGACTCACCTGAAAGCACAGTGACTGTCCCTAATCTTGGTAGAGGCAACAGGTAAGTTGTTTCTATGATCATGTTGCATGTATATTTCTCTGCTAATACCAGTGAAACAAGCCTGGAAGCCTTATGCTACAGTATATTGTGATTTCTGAATTTGGTTCCATGTGTGTTCTTTCTATAAAAACAGTAATATGAAAGGCCTGTTCCTTGATTTTATTACTGGTGAATTCATTTGACAATTTCTATTCATTTACCAAGTCACAAGAAATACAAGCATACATCATGGCACAGGCTTATTTTTAATATGATACATAATAGATATGCAAATTAGACTTAGTCTTTTTTTTTTTGTGCAAAATGTGGGCATCCCAAAAGCAAAATTTGTCCTTCATATGTAACATGTGTGATGATAACACCAGTTATTCCCTGCCACCTGTTTGTGAAATTGTTTAGACACTATTAATTACATCCCTCTAATACTTTGCATTTCGGTTCACCTGAAAGATCAAAGTTCTCTTCATCTTCTTAGATAGCTGATAATTAGAGAGATAAATAGAATACCTCTGCTCATCACCCTTCCACCTCTGTTAAATATTCTGTCACTTTTTAGACCTCTGCCTCTGAATCAGGATTTCTTAGCATTAAACATGAATGCCAAATGCTTTCGTACAAACTTATCCATAGAAGATCCAGAACGACTACTGCCAAATGATTAAAGTGAAGGTGAAGCCATCATATCAGACTAATTCCACTAATGTCCCTTGATAATAGCATCTAGTGGCCAAAGAGTTAGCCATTCCAAATACCAAATGAAAAATAATTGTTCACCCTTTATTGAAATATTAATCTTGATATTCTTCTTATTATAACACTTTTGAAAGCAATATCTGAGAGTACAATATCCATATACATTTAATCTTTGTTTTATAAGTTGATAAAATATGAAACTAAAGTATAAAGACATTAAAAATTAGCATATTTATTGCCGTTTTTATGAGACATGCTGCTGTAAAACACATAAAATCCTCTAGGATAAATCTACATCTGGTGCTGTCTTGATAACTGTTGAATTTACAATGGCGCAATATTTAGATAGGCTCTTCTTTTAAAGAAATAGCTGAAGTGTAGAGTTCTTTTGTATGAGATGCACTATGTCATTTGCTGCTGGAAGCTACTGGTGCAGTGCATCAGTGTGAAAGTAAAATATGTGTATGCCTGGAAGAGAGTTAATTTTTAGAAGTGAAATACCTAGCTCCTATCATTCATTTCCTACTTCAGTATAGTTTTTGCCAGTCAAGCAGATTTGAATATTTTTAATTGGCCCCAAGCACTAAACATTTTGCTGCTCATGTACAATGTCAACTATACATTAAAAATTTCACTTTGTCTTTTTTTTTTTTTTCTCTCCATAAGTCTCTTTTACTGGTTTAAACAGAAGGATATTTTTTGACTATGGATATCAAAGCAAAATTGACAAAGTTTGGAATCTTGTGAAGTTTGAAATTCAAATCATCTACTATTATTTAAATTCTGACTAGAACCTCAAGATTTGCTAGAATTTGGTACACAGTGCTACATCTCAACAGCTCTTTCCCCACCGCAGTCAGTTCAGGGATGGTTAGTTTGTGGCTACCAGGTTACACTTGCTCTTGAAGTGTAGGAAGGCAGGGTATAACTGTGTCACGTGTCCTGCTCTGGAGACGTTCTGATGTCAGTGATCTGAATAATCCTAATGCAACCTTTTGAAAGGATGAAGTCCTGCTGAGAATGACATTGCAAGGTAATCTAGACACCTTGTTTTGTTATCCTTTCTGTTTTCTAGTAGAGTGGTCAGAGTGTCTATGAACTACTCCTGGAGAGCCCTCTCTCCTTGGGCCTCTGGAAAGTGTCTTGCAGCTCTTGGTCATAAAATGTTGATGTAGACCTTATGAGCCAGAAATTCTGGATGTCCTGTTCTCACCAACAATTATGATAATAACTTGAAAATAGTAATTAGGTATGGATCAAATCGTGACACACTAGAATATCAGTGTTAAGTTGTGGGACTAAGTTGCAGTTTCATTAGTGTCACTAGATCAATATGAATTTAGTTAGGAATTTGCTCAGTATACGATTTTTTTTTCAAATGAAACCTCAATCTACATCTGATTTCACTATTTTTCTGGTTAGTTGCAAATGAGTCTTTCTTCTGGAAATGGAAACAACTTATTTCCTTGACTGCCAAAATATTCTATGGAACAGAGAGCTGAGGCTTAAGTTTATGTCCAAAAGCGTTTCATAAAGAATATCAAATATTCTTCTTAACCTTCTGAAAGACAAGAAGGTGGAAAAAATTAATAGAATAGATGTTTTGTGTTGGTGGGAACAATTGCCAGAGGAAATTGGGTGAGAGCCATATGAAGATTAAGTGAAGACAAGGAGAACAGGCTTCTTTAAAGAGTGACCATTTGGCATTCAATGGATGTAAAATATTATTCCAAATTTGGCTTTTCTCTTGTGTGCAAGACCAGGAAATAAAGGGTAATCACTTACTAGAATATTCACCTTATTTTTGCATTAATGCTTTAAACTAAGATTCAAGTAACCCTCTAAAATTTAGAATGCATATTACTGCTGAACTTTTAAACCTTTGAATTTTGCCAATAACTAATCTCGACAGAGCTATTATAAAGAGGGGACCCATACCAGATTTGTTTACACAGTTCCTCTTTGATCTACTGACTTTGAATGTAATTACCATTTCAGAATTAATATCTTGTCACTGTGCATATGACTCTCACACCGTTGGTTTCTTTGGTCTAATGAAACCAGTGTACTTCTCAAAAGCTTTTCTTTTACATGGAAAGTCCAAAGGGACCTACTACTTGTTCTTTTCTATTAATTTTAATTCTTTATCAATTGAACTTACATAATTACTATGCCTATCCATTCACAATATAATATCTTGAATACTGTCCAGTTAGTCAGGTTTTCCACTGTGGCTTCTGTATGCTTATTAGCCTTGAAGGCTGAATAACAAACCCATACTGACCTATGCATACAGTGCTCTTAAACTAGCTGCCCGTCTTCCTAGATTATGTAGAATCACAGCTGGAGCCCATTATGAAAAGAGAATAGTTCATAATTGCACCAAATGTACATACTGCTTCTGTTTCAGATTTACTGCTTTTTTTTAAAAAAAAAACAAACTTGGGAAGTTTAATCAGCTGCTTTACTCTAACCATACTAAAGACTCTATGCAATTTATTTTTACAAGAACTGATTCTCACCTATGGGTGGACTATGCCTGCAGAAGTTAAAAAGTGGAATAATATTAGAATTTTGATAAATATTTCAAGGATAAATTCCAGAGCAATCAGACTTGTCAAGAATGTGGGCCATGTACTAATCTGTTCTCAGAGGACTGGAGGGCAAAAAACACATCTTAGGCCAACCACCCACATTCAGAATGGTAGTAGACAGTCATTGTACTTAATTAGCGTTTGCTTCAAAGCTGTTTAAAGTCAAAGGATTTTGTCTTGCTTTTAGTGTATGTTATCTTGCCCTCTAAATTCTGTTTTTCCAGTAGCAATGGAAGAGTAGAAAGGTAGCTATGCATACCTACGACTTTCTCTTATTGTAGCCCTGTATACATGCTCTTAAGTCAAGGAGAAGCACAAGTGTGCAGCCTTTTCTTTTACTAGCTATTTGTACGCTGCTGTCCTTCTTCCCACAGCTTATGATATATTCCTCTTGAGAACATCCTGCCTTACATATTTCCTTTTGATTTATCTTACTATTTTTTTTTCTGTATTTCTGGATACAGACAGGACTTAAGTATTGAGTCAATGTTCATTATCTATTTTCTCTCATTTTATATTCAGTTATGTTTCAAAGAATCTGGTCAATTAATGGAACACATAGCAAGGATCAGAAGATACCTTGCATATCTTCAATGATATTTCATTCAAAGCACTACAGAAGTTTTAACAATTTGACTTTTTCTCTGTTGTTTTGTATAGTGACAAAAATGATACACCTCCAGCTTTAATATTACAAAAAAAATTCATTGAGATGTCTTCTTACATTCATATTCTGCCCACACTAAAGATTCATGCATGGCTTCAGTAATCTTAGATGCTTGCTTTTCTTACCTGTACCAGGATTTTGTTTTTCTTAGGAGGTTTAAAAAAGAAAGAATCAAGGTCTGAAATTTTCTTAGTTCATTTTAGATTTGCCTTTGTGTGTCAAGCTTAACGTTCGGGATCCTGAGTGAGGTGCAGAATCTCTGTAAGCCCTTTCCTCCCTCTTTCTAGGGCCTTAGTTGCCTGTATTTAAGGTCAGCTCAGATGTGACAGAGCTGTGTGGTCTCAGACTTGACTGCTGTGAGAAGAGTTGTGACAATGCACTTCAAGGACCTCCTGTCCTTGTTTTGGGAGCTGCATTAAACCTGAGAGCCTTACTCAAGGCTTTGGCATTGACTTCTGGGGTGTTATCAAGAGGCTTTGTGATTCTTCCTATGTAAGAGCATTTTCGAGTGAAACTTCAATTTGTATGACTACATCTGTTTTGTTGATCTGATTTTTTCCTTCTTCATTTTCCTCTGTATTCCTCTTTTTTTTTTTGTTTAATTTTATTTCAGCTGCATTGTAATTTGGTAAACTGAATTCACATCTTTCTTTAGAACAGCAATTTCAGCTTGATTTTTTTTTAAATCTGGCCTTTGTTTCAGTTCTCTATTTCTTGTCTCATCTTCATATGGTATTTAGATTTTTTCATGCCTCTTTGGCATTGAAGGTTTTATTGATATTTTCTGTATTCTCACCTCATCTATGTTCACTTAAATGATCTGAGGATAGAATACAAATAAAGAATACAAAATCAGCACCTGTTTTTTTACTGATGTCTCTTGTGGTTCGACATCATATTTCAATCTCTAAATTATTTTATGGCAATGTTTAGAAGTGCAGGTCCTGCGATTTTAATTTGCTAATGATTTGGCTTTCAGTTTTAGTATTGAAGTCTACTTAAATCTCATTGAAAAAATCTTTTATGTGTATGTTTATTAGGGATTACCCAGCTTTTGCAAATTTTATTTACTGCTATTATAGAGAAATCACAACAGTTCTTTAAGTAACCTTATATACCACAGCGATGAAACATTTCTATACATGTGTAAAGACTGATTCGTAAAATGTTTGCAGATGTTATTCAAGAACTTGGTTTTAGTTAAAAAACATAAGAGAAAATAAATAGAGTATCTGTGAGCACAGACACTCTGAGGTTCATCTGTTTATATAATTCGTTAAAATTTTCTTAAAGTAGAATTCTGTCCAATTTCCTTCAGAGTCCTTACATTTTCATGGACATGATTATTCAGTATCCCCACAAAAAATATTTTTGAAAATGATAAAAAATAATAATAAATCATCCAATGCTGATGGATTATCCAGTCCTGATCCAGTCAGGATTGTATAGATCAATCCAGTAATGGTTCTGGATTACGAGTGGCACTGCCACAGAGCTGTTACCGTGGTATCTCCAAAGTACTAAGGCTCATTTAAAAGAAATAAAACAACAACAACAAAAACGCTATGATACAGAGAAGCATTGGTTTTAACCTGAGCATGATCTTTATTTTTTGAACATGAGAATTCATCTTCAAAAAGTCTTTGTTGGTTCTAAATCACCATCAAAGCAATCCTGAGCAAAAGGAAAAACACAAATTACTGATGAGACCCTTCACTGTTGCGGCTTTAAAACACTTAAAGGGAAAGAGCTCCAACAAGATGATTATTTTAGTCAAGCAGATTCCCTTTGTATCACGTATATGCAGCTTTGGTAGATATAGATAAACTTTGAGTTACATTTGACCGTATCTGTTCAAGGTTTAATGAATATAGAGAAACAACAGGAGATCAGATTCTCTAACACTGAATTCTCGTCTGACAGAAAATAGTCCTGAAAGATTCATCTAGATGTCATTGCTTGTGGTGTCTGTAAAAAAAATAAAAATGGTCTGGTTTCAGCACAGACATTTGCACTATAGTCCTTAGACATTACTGGTTTTAAGATTATTTATCTTGTGAAGGAAAGTTTGACATAAATTTCAGCCAAAATCTATATAGCTGTTTATGTTTATAAAGCTATTGTAGCTGTTATTTCTGTAATCAATCAATCAAATATCATTAAAAAACCTCAGGCACCCTGCAAGCAACAAAAAATAAATGCTAAAGAAAACAAAACCTGGAACTCACTGTAGAATTAAGAGTGATGCCTATATTCTTCCCACAGGGCTTGTTGGAGAATTTCTCATTAAACATCTCCATTAATGGACTAAAGAGTTTGTCAACGAGCTGAGATGATGTGGTGCTGTTCTCTTGTAACTACGTGCTAGCAAGCATAAAATAAGAAGTAATCCTGTACTGGTAGAAATCTGGATGACAATAATTTTCTTCCATCCCTGTGGCCTATGAATATACTTTTTGGTTAAATTACCACTGTAATCTTAACAAAAGCAGTTGCATTGCTGAAATTCTTTAGGACAGTTTATGCTTCTCATGTAGTACAATATATTATGCATCTATGCTTCACAGTGTGGTGATTTAATGGTGGAATAGTTCTGAAAGCAGAATGGCTCTTCGGTTAAAATCATACTTTTAATGTTTTAGTTGTGACCTGGATTAGCTACACAGTTTGATTATTATATTATGAGTATTAATTGAATGGACGGTGTATGAATGTATACACTTAAAATGGAAAGATCTTGGTTTGCAATCTGTATTTTGATAGCTCTTGTTTCTTACAAATATAATGCAGCAACCTAAAAATGTGTTGTGATAGTATTGGAGAAATATTAATTCCATTGTTCCTTTAAAAGGCTCAAGGTTAGTTCTATAATAGATGTTAGTTCACTGTAACTCTGTCAGCAAGATCTATGCAACTGCATGAGATAAATATTTGGTCCCAAGACTTTAATAAAATAAAATGAAAGTTAAACAAAATGCCCTTATCTGAACAAATTAATGCATTTACATTGCAGGTATGAGAATCTTTCAAGAGTCTTTTGACTGAGGGAGGAACTATAGGTTCAGAACTCAAAAAAAAAAAAAGTCACTTATTTCAAGGAGTAAAGCTGCAATTTTCATTTAATTAAATTGTTTTAGATGAGTTTACCTCTTGAAGTCCCAGCCTTGGGAAAAGAGAACCTTTTTCTTCCTGGAACACTCTAAATTGAGCAAGAATTTATCATTTTGCAAGGTTTGTGGGAGAGTGTGCAGTAATTTGCTGACTTCAAATCGGACCCAGTCTTCTGGAAGTTTTTCTAGGTCTTCTTGACCATTTTTACTGAAAAGAACTTCAGTCAGTAAGAGTATTTTCTTCATATTTTGGTTATTTCCTAGTTTATTATATTCCACAATTTCAATCTGGGTAACAGAGTGACATTTGCAATGCAAAACCAAGATAAAGTAGTTTTATGCGAAGTCCATTTTCTTTATTCTTTACACCAAACTATCTTCTCCTTCAAATCTGGATTGTGTTCTAAATCAATCTGAATGAGGAGGTTTCACACTGAATTTAATGAAACGTTGTATTCAGACACCCAGCATGTTCATGTCACAGCACCGAGTGCTCTTGTGAGCAAATAGGCCGTGAATTCAGCCTTGAGTCCACCTTGGGCTAGCTAGCCCTGTTTTGCACTGTAAAGTCACCATGAAAGTTTAAATAGTTAGAATTTTCTTCTTCAGTAAATCCTTTTCACCAATACATGATATTATCCTATTGTCACAGGTAAGAACACTGAAATTCACAGCCTGTGCATGTCTAAGGATCTTAGCACTACAGATGCTCTGAGAATTCCTGTCATAGATGCTCGCTCTTTTTCCTTGGCCTAACACCATCAGTAATTTGGAGTTTGGGGACATTCTAAATGGCCAATGTGTTTTTCTCAGACATTTTGAAACTGGGTGCAATGTTAAGTTTGGGAAACTTCTATGATGACTAGATTCTATGTGCAGTTAAAGAGTAGTTAAATAAAGAGATGGGGTAAATTTGGAGAAGCTTGGGTAATTTTATGTTGGATTAATAAAAATTCTCAGGGTTGTATATTTTACTGTCTTGTACAAGCACTTAGAATAAGTGCTTGTAAAATAGATCTAAAGAACTTTGTAAATCCCTACAAAGAAAATAAGGAATAGAAAAAGATGACCTATAGTAAAAAAGTGAATTATTCTGATAACACTCATAAGAAAAGTGATATTTTCTTTACCCTGTTCCAGGATACAAATCGCAATATAATTCCTATAATACACTGCCCTTTTAAAGACATAAAGGAAGTAAAGATGTCCTGTCTTACACACTTACAGACACACACATACAGACATACATACATTGTATGCCCATACATTTATTTAAATATAAAATGTAGAATTAGAAAACCAAAATAAGCTATCTCTCATTCCATTATATAAACTTTAATTTAAAATTAAAACCTTCCATTTACTTAACAATTCAAAAAAGCAGAAATATTTATTGCAGTCTGTCTTTACTTGAAGACCTATTTTCATTTGCCTCATCCTACAGTAGTTAAGTAAATGGGTCAGATCCATCTCACTGTAAGAAAGCCTACTCTTTGTGACTGACTATAAAGGAGTCTAGACAACTATTTGGGATGCTGATGTCTAAATTTGGACAGAGAAGACCTATTCCAGAAGTTTAGTTCAAAGTGATTTACAAAAGCTTAACCACCGTGAAAGAATGAGACTTTTTTTTTCTTTGCACTTTGGAAAGTGGCTGTGATGGTCAGTGTAGCAGTGATGTGCCTGTTATTGTCACTGTGCAAATCACTTAACTATGACCAGACTATAAATCTTTGAAATATAGTAATATGCTTGCATTTTAATAAGAGATTTAAACACTAAGATAAAATATCTGAAGATTGATGCACTAACAAGCCTTTTAAGGCTGTAAATGTGACTCATCCCACTTAAATTTTGATGCTTAAAACTTAAACCTTTACATTTGTGTTTGTTGTTTTATATTCCAATCAAATGTGATTCAACTGGGTACCTAAAAAGTTTTTTTTTTTTTCCTACTGACTAAAAAAGAGATTGGTTGACCTGCTCAGGTTGTACATGCTTTTTGATTAAATCTTATCCTTTTCACCAAAACAAAGTTCATAGAAAATGTCACTATCTTATAAATTCTAAACCTTTAAATCTGCAGATAGTACTTAACTATTCTGAGAAAGAAAAAGATAAAAGAACATCTTCAGGAAGCAATATTTTTCCTTAAGATATTAATGTGTTGAATCTCTTTAACATACTTCAGTGAATTCTGACATTACCTTGTGCAACTAAAGGTGGACTTTGAGAAGGTAAATGATTAAAAAAAATTATGTGTCTAAACCCATGTCTGAATCTATGAAGCACCTGCTAACAGCATATTGTCTTGCACACAAAGTAAACTTTGTGTCAGAAACCAGTTTCCTTATTTCAGGGCAAATCCAGATGCCAATGACTAGAAGTTATTATAGACCTTGACTAATAGATGAAACCTTCCTTTGCTGCATCCTCAATCCTTCCTTTGTCCTTCCTTCCTCTCTTGTAAAGTTTTTATTTTCATACTTATGTTTTAAGCTTTCCTGTTGCCTTCATCAAACTTTGGATCCAGTCATCAAACCAGACATTCACTCCTCTGAACTAAACCTATCTGCATAGCCATTTAAAAAACCTCATCTCTAAGTTAAATAGAGGGGTGAATTAGTAGAAATTGCCTGTACTTTGCAGACATGTTAACATTCTGTGTTTCTATGAAACATAATGATATACTTCTGGACTGTTTCCTGATTTAACTCTATTTGAACCTACTCACATTGTTCAGCTCTAAGACCTTTTCTGAGAAAAAGACTTCAAGACATTGCTAACATATTGCATGTTCTACTTCACAGGTTATAAGAAAAAATATTTAATTTTTATGGTTTGCCTATTGCTGTCTGACTGTGTGTGTAAGCCAGCAGGAAAAAATAAAAACAAGGACTTTGTAAAATCATTATTACTAAGAGGCTACATTTTAGCCTTTTGAATTAAACTGCACAATTATCACTAAATACTATGTCCATGGAACAATCATCATTATACACGGTTATCGATCTAGCAGAGTGGTTGATAACCAGTAGGCCAACAAGATCTTTTTCAGAAATGCAACAGGTGAGATGGACTGAAGAAAGATATCATAGAATCATAGAA
>VXBO01009807.1:96818-110753 GCA_013400135.1 Rhinoptilus africanus | reverse complement strand
AAGCCATAACTCCAAGACTTTAATAATCTCAAAACCCTAAAGTGTTTCGGTGCCACTGCCCATATCGGAGTTGTGAGCTTCTGATCATCAGTCCAAGGTGTCCAGGATTGATCAGATTTCTGTCTCAAAGACATCTAGTTGCATTTCTGTGTTAACTGTGTCTAAGCTAACATTTCTCGCTTTGCAACAGGGCTCAGACATTGAAGTCTAGTGCTTTACTGATATCTTTTCTCAGCTACCTTACACCCACCTAATCAGTAGCAAATGCCCACACAAGAAATCATATGTGCTTGTGTAAACCAAGCTTCAAATAGACTATGTCTATTTATTTTATTGTCCTCCCAGCATAAGAGTATGTAAACCAACCTGCATTCTTTGACCTATTAGGGTTTTTTTTAATTGTTATTTCTTTGCTTATTCTCAATAATTCAACCTTAATACAGCAATTTGGCAACTACTAGAGTTTTACTCATACTTCCTTTCCAGCAGCCTCTCCAACCCTCTCTATGAGAACTTGCAGGGTTTAACACTGTTACAATGACCTCCATTGGTCTCTGCTGTCTGAAAAGAACTACGTGTATTGGGTTTATACGGCAAGGTTTTTGATATTGGGGGAGACTACATGCGTGGTTTCTGTGAGAAGGTGCCAGAAGCTTTCCCCACGTTGGATGAAGCTATTTCTAGCAAGCTCCAAGAGAGGCCAAGGCTGAGCCATTCAGAAACAGTGGTGATGCCTCTGTGATAACATATTTAAGAAGGGGGAAAAAATGCTGCGCAACAGCATCTGGGAGAGATGAATGAGAATATGTGAGAGGAATAATTATGCAGTCACCTAANAGGGGAAGGAGCTAGAGAAATCATGAGTAGAAATTGAGCCCAGGAAGAAGGGACAGGTCGGGGGAAGGTATTTTAAGATTTGTTCCTATTTCTTATTATCCTACTATGATTTGATTCATAATAAATTAAATTAATTTCCTCAAGCTAAGTCTGTCTTGCCCATGACAGTAATTGCTGAGTGATCTTCCTGGCCTTATCTCAACGCATGAGCCTTTCATCATATTTTTTTCCCCCTGTCCATTTGAGAAGGGGAGTTCTAGTGCCACTGGATGGACACTTGGTGGCTAGCCAAGGTCAACCTGCTGCACTGTGTTTTGGGGGAAATGAAATTTCACTACTGTATGGCAGTGTAACACTTTGTTTCAGCAGTGTAGATTCAGTTTACATGAATGTTCTTAAAAAAGGATCTATGTGCTTGCCATTCCTTTTATTCTAATTTAAGAGCAGCAAATTGATGGGTGTGGTAAAGAGACAGGATAGTATACAGGTTGGGTTATTCAACTGAATATTTCAACAGTGGCAAGTATTTTCTCTTCATCTTTTGAAGCACGAGGAACAGTCTTAAGGAGTCTGATACGGCAAGTGTCCACTAAAAAAGGCAAAAAATGGTTGTATGATTTGTGGCAACCTACCTTCCACTAAGATAAGGCCATATTTGATCTATCAGCCTTTCTTCAGGCAAGGATTTATCAAATTTGTAGTTTTGCGTGAATATATAGAAAAGCAGCAAGTACTAGGTTACTCTGCTATTATCTTCACTATTTCAGTACCTTAAGGCAAATATTAAGACCACACTGTAGATTTAACAAAACAAACTCACAATAAACATTGGCAGACTGTGAAATAGCCTCGTCAGACAAAATCTGACATCTTTTTTAGAGATGATTTCCGATTCTTCCCCTGCATTTTCCTTTTGGAAATCATCTGAAACACAGCAGTTTTATGTTTTATATGAAGTGCCCCCACTGACCTCGCATTACCAATTTCTTAATATTTAAGCTGACAGGTGGAGTGTTGGGATTTGAACCAGATACAAACCTTCTGTTCACATATGAGTAGTTTTGCCTTTAGTTAGAGAGTTCTGTGGAAGCTGAGTCCCTGTGAAGATTTCAGACCAGGTTATATTTTTGTCAAATTCACACCCAGAAATGACGCTGATTGCATGGGACTCTATTCTGAATACTAAAGCATGGCTTTTTAAGGATTCACTATCCTCTCAAAAGGTTTATTCAGCTGACTAATTCAGCATTTGTTTCTTTTGATATCCACTTTCTCTCCTCCAACAGGAGAGGCAGACGAGGATTTCAGTGAATCTTCCCTGAAACATGCATCTAGTTGCAAAATACCATCACCTTTCCAGTGCATCCATAACACTGTTCTTTGATGTCTCTTTGAAGAGACAAGTCAAGCAAGAACCCTTTTTATGTTATCTATCATCGTATTCAAAATATTCCAGGTGTCTTACAAAACATACAGATGCATACAGTCAGCTATTCGGCTTCTAATAGATGACTCTGATTTCGATATTTATGAAGGCTCTATGAGGTAATGGCAAGGAGCTTATTAGAACAACAGCTGGAGAGAGATAAAGTGGTTGGCAGACAGTGAACTCATCCTTCCTCCCCCTCCCCTTGCTTCCTCTTCCCCTTGTCTCTCATAAAATGTGTGCCGAGAGGGACGAGTATAAAGCAGAGCAGAGAAGCTTCCTCAGTGAGGACTGAGAGATCAGCTCAAGTCTAGGGGCATGGATTTAATTCAAGGCTCTTTTTGTTGATAGCTGCTCACAGTACACTTTGAGCATTTAGTTACTTCATGCCTGTCATCAGTACTTTAACACGATTGCAGTGCTCTAAGTAGAATCAGACATCAAGCTTTAACAGCATCACAGCATGTAGATTAAAACACCCAATTCTTTATTTTTACTGAAGAACAGACACCTAGCTCTTCGCCTACACAAAATCAGAAGTGCCTCTTGCTGACTTTATGCATGCACATGGTTCCTGACTGTTTTTCCAAAACTTCTGCCTGACTCAAGAGAAACAGAGGTTTGTCCAGCAGCTCTGTCAGTCTCTGCACAGGTTAGGGCCTCTTAGCATGGCTACATTTTATATGATTCATGCTGATGAGACCAAGTAATAAAGCGTCAGTGTCTCTTTGGCCCTTTTAGGAGAAAATGTTTAAAAATCTGTTTATCTTAAGGTGACAAGATGATGAGGGCAATCCTTTCCCTTTCATGGTGTAATTTCTCCTTTTCCCAAAGATCCTACAGAAGATCTTCTCTGAGGATTAGCAAAATCAGGAGAAAGAAAAGCAGCTGATCTACAGGAATGAGTTCTGGTTATGTAAACTTTCTTATGCCACTTTCCCAATTGCACCACTCAAAAAGCTGACAGGAATCAAAGGAATCAGCATCTCATATCTCTGTCCAAAGATAAAACTCCCACAGAGGTTCAAAGGAGAAAAGTCAATCTGCTTACTGGCCATGGATGTAATATCCTGGATGCAACACTTTGTTTTTCTGCTCCTCACTGCTAATGCCTCCAGTGAGATAAGTGTTTGTATGGTGAGGACTCATTTTGCTTTTTCCATGGATCAGGACAAGCAGAACAGTTCCTGCCTTCCTATAAGGATAGAGACTTTGTAAAAGATTAGATTGAAATCTGTAGTCTCATGAATAGGTATTTAAGGCCTCTAAATACAGTACACCATTGCAAAGTACATTATGGATTACTTTATCATTATATAAGGCAAAAGCATGCTGCTGTGATGAAACAGAAAACTGTCAAAGTCTGGCTCTACCTCAACTACAGCCTAACGATTTCACTCCTAAGAAATACCAGCACAATAAATGGAATATCACATGAAGCTTTGCAAAACCGCTGGCAACAGAGGGTACCGCAACTACTTGAGTCCCTCAGCAAAATGTTAACATCTCCAATAGTGAAGCTAAATCCACGAAACTCACATTTTTTTTCACAAAGACCGAATAGATTTCCTCTCTTGTCTACTAATTAAATGTTACTCCAAAGGGCAATTGTGTAAAACTGAACATCAGTTTCAGTTCTGATCTTGTCAAAGTTGCCTCTGATTTGTCAAGCAAGGTCTCTCTGTCCTGCAGCTTTTCCATTTCATTCCCAGCTCAAAGGCAATGTAGATTTTTTTTCCCTATTGACTGATAAAAATTCACTGAAGCAAGGCTGAATGGTACAAGCATGAAAAGATGTCACTTTAAAGGTCCCATATCTTAAAAATAGTGAAAACGAAAGACTTCGTATCTGAATTTGAACAGTGGATCTCACCAGAAACTCCGGCCTGAGGAAAATGACCTCCTCAGCTTTAAATGCATGGGCAGTTTCACACTGGGACAATGCAAATTAGAGCATTTTCTTACTGGGATATGGTATGCTTTGGAGCAAACATAGCATAGAATATGGGCAACATATTAAGACATATTTAGCCTTTGATAAGAGATCAGAATATAAGTGCTACATGGTTTCTCTATTATGGCTTATTGCTGTACATGCTGTACTTTTAAGAAATAATATTTGAATTAACCCCAAATTTTACTTTAAGCTTTGGTGTACTTCTCATATTCATTACCTGACTCTTTTATATGACTCCTTCTATTCCATTCACAGATTACAAAAACTAAGTGAGAACTCCTGGCCATAAATGTCAGGAGACTGTCTAGCTATGGCAGTGTTAGTATAGGGTACATTGCAAACAACGGTATAAATGTAATGTGTGATAATGATATTTAGAACCACAAAATATTATGACACTCTCTTAGTGATCCAAAAGGATAAGAAAGATTCTCATTATTGTTCTTAATGACAGAAAATGTTAATACTCTGAGCTTAGCCACTTAAAATATCATGCTTCGGTTTGTAATGCATTAGCAGGCACACAATGTAACATTAATTAATTGTGTCTATATATTCAGATTAATGTAGAATGCCAGATCATATTGCTATGCTTTTTGTCATTATTTCTTTTAAGAATTTGTACTTTTTACAATCTATTCTGTTACTACAGTTGTTCAGCATAAAAAGAAACTCTTTCTTGTCTCATAATCAAAATTAAATATTTTGGTAGTCTAAAATGGGCATTAGTACAGTCCAGTTTCCTGTGAATGGGCAGAAGGGTATCTCCATAAGGATAATGACAACAGACTTTACAATCTTTATTTCTCATATATAATATTTTAGCAATGAAATGTTTATGAGAACATTCAGAACAACTCACTGTTTCCCATCTTGTCTTAAAGTGAAAATAAACAGAAATATTTTCCATGCTATAACTGGATTTTCAATATTTGGCTAGCTGATCTCTTATGATTTTGTACACATCTTCCCTTGATTACAATAACTATTAGAACAGTGTTTCTTGTGTTAGTGGTAAGATGAAATATTCCAATACTTTCTATGCAATTTAGTTACTTCACAGTTTTATTGCTTGCTTCTCACTGACTATCAATTAATAAATGAAATCAACAGAAGTCATATTGTAAAAAATCTAAAGATAGATCTTTTGCCACAGTTTCAGAATAATGATTGCTGCTGCATAGTGAGATATAGAGAAAAATAACAGTTATGATTAGTGTGTAAAATATTTTTCAGCATTATCCTGTATTCAGAAGGAAAACATGGAGAAAATAATTTGATTCAATGAAGTTTGTTCATCATGTAACATAAGCATCTGATAAACTTCAGATTCAGAAGGGTATTGTTTCTGGCCGATATAAAGATTCATGATAAATTAGTTTCTTTGTGGGACTTCCCTGTCCAATAGTGTCATGTATTTATTGGTCACACACCAGCTTCTTGATTTACTCCATTTAAAAATTACAAAGCAATATATTCCTCACCCTGTACATGGAAATAATGATTTTCTGTATCTTTTGCCAAACTGTAACATGGTAGATTTTTCAGGGAAAAAGCTTTATGCATTCAGAATCTGAAATATCCCAGAAGTTGCAGTCTGCAGAAATGTGAATCATATGGGTTCTGCTGATCATATTCTGATGCTTTTGTAAGGTTTCTTAGTTCTTGCACCAAGGGCTTTGGACATTATAGGTAATATCAGTCAGTCTCCTGTTACTGAGATTACTTACTTTTATGGTCTCACAAAATGACAGATCCACAGACAGCTGTTTGCAAGCCTTCCCTTGGTGAAAAAAACCCACCAAAACAACCAAAGCCAAAAATCCAGAAGCCTCAAACAACCAGAAAAGAAAAAACCAAACCTTGCTAATATTATTATAGCCTAAGCACTAGTCTTGTCTTTGATGAGGAGTCAAAGCTAAGAAAGTAATTAATATCACTTTGAAATAGATTCATAAGATGGGTTAGACAAAATTCACATTAAGATTTGGTGTAGTATTTTATCATCTCCATGGTGCATAGCTGAGATTCACAATAGAACCCACAGAGTCACATCACTTAATTAGGGCAGAAAGACATCTTAAGCAAGTAGATCTACTTGAGAATGCTCTTTATTGGAACATATTAACCGACTTTGCATTTGTCAACAAAGAACTACATTAATTTCTGCACATTAGGAAGGAAAAGTTAATGTGTACTTATATGATGATGGATGACATGAAAGGTGAGGCCATAAACCATTGAGAGTAATGTTAAACCTTTCAAGCTATTAGCATTGATCATTTAGGGTGAAAAAGTCTGGAAAACAGTGAGGAGGGACAGTGTTCTTTTGGAGACTGAGAAATTCGGGCAAAAAGTAAAAATCAGAGACTTAACTAGCTCTGTTTCTGGCTGAGGATATTCACATGCAAGCTTCTCTGAGCCAAGGTCTTCCACAGTCTTTTTGCACCCTGAATGTGCAAGATCCTTACCATCAATACAGCTAGAAGCACTGTCAAACCAGACCTCAGCATGACCCTGGTACCACTGAAACCTGTTATTTCTAAGGGTCTTGTCAGCATTAAGGGGCTTCAGTGACTGGGCTTTGCTCTGTCTGGACTACTTTGTGTTAGTATGGATACATCACAACACATAGTGTTTATACTGCAGCGTAGTATGTGCACTATACTAACCAGCACTCAGCCTCTCCTTTTCCTGTTGCCACTAATCGAGTCAATAAATAATTGGATGGGTCATTTACAAGAGTAAGCATCCTCTCTAGGCCTCAGAGTGCCTATGCAGCTGGAAAAATGCTCAGTTAAAAAATCAGGTCCCTCTATTTTCGTGAAGTAGAAACATTCTTCTCCTCATTTTGTGGATACATGTAGCGAAGAAATGAAAAGTTCGCTACTCGTTAAGAAATCATTGAGCTCTGGGGTCTCTTTTGGAAACCAGACTAAGTAATTTAAAGGAGTCTCTACTTTGTGCAGCAAAGATTAAAATAACTGGTACGGGTGCAGGAGTTTGTAAGATCCTGGGGAGGGTTATGAAGGGGAAAGATTTCTTTCAAACCCATTAGTGGTTTTAAAGGCCAAAACTAAGCATGGGTCTGAGCTGCTGTGAAATTAGTGAGATGCTTGATTTCAAAGTGAGAGGGAGTTTCTATTGCAGGTAACGCTTTGCCTCTAAACCTGTGAGAATGGGGGTGAAAGCAAGCAGAACCCACAGTAGATCAGGGGCTGCACTGGGAGAACCCTTGCCGGGAGAGGAATCGAGGACTGCCCATGCTACCTGAGCAACCAGGTCAAACATGTCGCCAGTAATGAAGATCCATCCATTACCATAACATGCAGGCTAGCATTGTAGATCACTTTCATGGCCTCCAAAGAAGCTGAGCAGTTATCAGTAACATTCAAAAATCCACTGGAAAGTCATTCATTTCACTTTATGGTCCTAATTAGCCATTTGTATAGTTCTATAATTAAATATGTTCCTTTCTCATCAAGTTTTTCACTTTAGTAATGATACCACTGTGCCACAAACAGGCCCCATGCTGTTTGGTTTGGGACTTATTCATAGCATTTAATTGGTCACCCAGTGGTTAGCCAATAACCCCTTCTATGGGAAGCAACACTCTGAATGCTGTTAATGGGCTAGAGGCACAGTGATTGCCTCCTGGTACCCAGCAGTACTGGGAATAAAGCAATTTCCTCCACTGTGTTGTGTGCCCAATAGCTAATCCTCTCCACTCCTGAAATGCACACTATTTGGTTATAAGTATTTGTACTGGCTTACTTACCGCTGGGTTGTTAATAGGCAGTGATTCTTCAATGCTCCTTCAGTGAAGTTACAGTCTGCTTGCTGACTGCTAATTAAAACAAGTTTGCACTCTAAGACTGCAACTAAAAGGTAGCAAGGTCATATTATTTAATGCAGCAGTCTTTTATTTAACAATGTTTATACAGCATTCATATGCACACATTCTGCAGACAGGCATGACTATTCTTGATCATGTCAATATAGTCAAAATGAGCTACAGATTAATCTTTCGTTCCTTGGAATATGATTACTAGGCTCTCCCTGTCTCTGGGACTGCACAGTTAAAAAGCAATGCATGCATGCAGATCTCTTCGCCAGTCTATTTCTCTGCTTCAAAAAAACTTTGAAAAATAGGAGCAGATGAGCTAACAATGTTCTAAAAAACCTCAATCTGGCAGAAATCTTTATAGAAATCAAAGCGTATATTCATGAGCATTGGCGTAATTTTAAGCCCAGTAAGGTTAAGAGAGCAAAGTGGTTATGACTTGCCAAAACAATTTTTATTGATTAACCTGTACATTTGTGCTAGTTATTTAAAATCCAGTTTTAATAAGAACCCCTATCAGCAGTGTATCTGAGTGTAAAATTTATATGTTGTGTGTGACTATCCCTTTCTTTCTGCTTGTCTCCAGCAGAACACAAGCTCACTTCAGCAGAAATAATTATGTTCTGTTTACTTTTACTTTCTACTTTACAATATTGCTACTGAAATTAATATCTGAGAGAGAAATAATGCATTTTTAAAAAGTTGCTTAACAGTGTTTCACTTCTGCATACATTATAATAGTTCGCTCATTTAGTGTCTCCAGCACAATGTAGGGCACTGCAATTTCAACAAGGGTCTAGCATAATGTGTACCTTTATCAAGAAGACTTTGCAGTGTATTTATTTTTTAGAGTGAAAATAACATATAGACCTGCACCTTGGAAATGGTCTCAGTGTTTATAAAAGGCTAACTACTAAGCAACAAATATTGTTCACTCCCCCTTACCCTTTGCTTTTAATATGCATATTCCCTTCTGATCTGAACAGGCTGAATTTGAGATTACATCAATGGAGAATATCCTCTCCCCACTCCCTGTTACACCAAAGAATACAAAATTGAAGCAATTTTGTTTCTGCAGTATTGCCTTTTCTTAATAGTAGCTTTTATCTTGTATCATTGACATGCAGCATGTCTTCATCTTCAAACCGATTTTACAGCTCTGAAGGAATCCATGCAACCTTGATTCATCTTTCTAACCTGTGGAGTATAACTAATTGTTATTTAATTACTGGTATGTACAATATCCACAGACCTCCTGCATGTGGGTAGCAATTCTTGTTTCTCTTTCAAGTTTCACTTGCCTGCGTGATTTTTCTCTACCCTCTTCATTTGTTTCTGTTTTACAGAACAATAAGAGCTCATTAAGCTCAAACTGAGATGGAGCACATATTGTATACCTTTTAAGGCACAAAGGAACACTCCCAGGCTTTTGAGAAGGGATGATGGTCAGGAACTGTGCAACCAATTGATTAGATTATGTTTTGTGTAAGAGGGGGTATTTTGCACTTATCATTCCTGCTTTGATTTGGAAAACAGCGGTGCATGAAAGTAAGTTCGCACACATTGAATCCTGTGCAATAGAAACGTTCATATGTGGAGGTGTTTGCACAAGTTTCACCTGAATTTTGATAGACTGGGTATACTGTAAAAAGAGTTTGGATAAGCATCTTTAAATATTACTTTGAATGAAAAATTACAGGATTACTTTTATAATGAACTTTACATGATACTTTAGATAATATAATTTAAGATTTTTACAGCATATTTTTTTTGTAATTTGTGTAGCATTCACAAGACCCAGCTGTGTATCATGTGAGGATTCCTTTGTGCATTTTATGCATGTGCACGAAAGTTAGCGCATTGTTCACAGTCTACAGAACAGAGCCCNTTCCTGCATCAGTTCTCCTCCCAGCACTCACAATTAATCATCTGAAGATTTAGAAATATTCTCTAATTATAAAAGGTGATTTTTCCAATTAATATCTTTGATAGCATTCCGTCTTCCTCCCCACCCTGTTCTTCTTCCCACCCTGGATCTGTAGAGCATCTGTCACCTCAGGACATTTGGGTAGAAAGCACACTCTTTAATGCCCTCACAATTAGAAAAAATTACTTGGTGCATAAAAGAATGATTAATTTTTTGTGAAAGTCAATGGAAATATTTTGATTGAATTCCTTAAGTCTTGAATCAGATTAATTCCAAAGAAGACCAGTCAGAGCTTGAGTTTCTGCAAAAAGTTTTGTATTGTTCTAGTTGCTTGACACAAGGACACTAAGGCTCAAAGAGATTAAATTAATTCACTATCACTATGCAGGAGTCTATTCTGGAGCCTGAAACAGAAGCTGTAACTATGGAACCTCAGGTTACTCCCCACCCACAAGGCAATGTTTAAGGGTCAATATTTTTGTTTAACAATGCAGTTCTCTATTTTCTCTTAAATTTTACTATGCTAGGCATATATGTCATAATTAGATTTTTGTCTTTGTGAACAGCTGTTGAACATCTTAAAACCCACATGAATGATCTCTGTTTTAAGTGAGTCTGTAAAAGTGAATCCCATTTTAAGCATAAGCAAAAGAACAGGCACACTGCACAGGCGTGCATCGATACCCTTGGAATATTAGAGAACTGGAAGCAAATCCTTCTGAACCAGTTTTGCATGAACCAGCCCCAGTAGCCAAAGCACTGAATGCAGATACCCACCTGGGATTGCTGGAAGGTTTAGTGAACATGACCATGCTGTCAGCACGACCTCGTATAGTCACTTAGCACAGCATCATGACAACTCACCTGCATGAATGTCCCTGCACAGTAGTCTTCTGTTTGATATAAGGATATTCTGTTATCTAGAGTTACATGGTGGGGAGCAGCTGACAAACTCTGTATGCAGGAAAGTCAATGTATGTATCTGAGTGTGTTCAAAGACATCTGAAAAACAAAGATAACAGGGACTGCAGGAGGAAATTATGTGCTTTTGCTTTGTGGAAAGGAAACATGCTAAAAAGGCTGGATTGGAGATTTGCTTGCAAGAAAACTGCCCGCTGTTGTTTATTTCTACTTTGTTCAAACCAACAGGAAGGGGCACGCTCACTATAAATAAACTTGACTACACTAAAGAATATTCCAGGATCATGTAATCAATGGAAACAGAGCCCCAATATTGGCTGTTTGGTCTAAAGGGGAAATGATGTTATTGTCACCTGGTTGGAAGAGTTAACCTACTCTGCCATGCATCATGATTTAATTATTCTTAATTGATCCTTAATAGATAGTTGTCAAGTCTGGCCTTTCTCGGCTTCAATTATAGCAATTTCACAACCTCACTTTGTAGTGGAGCTTGGCAAATGTCTGATGATTTCTGCCTCTCTCCATTTCTCTTTGAGTGCTTCTAGATCTACTTAAACGCTACTTGAAACTTTCATGCATTATGGCACCAAAGAGAGAGTTAAGATTTTACAACAGATACACTTTGTAGATCATTTGAGACTATTGCCAGTTTATACAGTATTGAAACTGTGATGGTTGCTTTCCTGTTGGTAGTTAGTGAAACGGGACGGGTTAAAAACCATCAGATTTTTAAAGTCAAACATATTTGTGAGTTAAACATAATTTTTAATTTTCACTTGCTGCAATGTACATGTAGGTAACCTTAAAAAAAAGAAAATTGAAAAAGAAACTTAAAAAAAAAAGTATGTTATTTTAAGATGTNATCAATAGGCCAGGACAGCACCAATAAAATATAACATAAAAGCACGTCTTTTGCCTATCCTTTGAAAAGGTTGAGCCACAAGAGCAAAAAAGCATGAAAAACTGAATAATTAAATTTTAAAATTTAAATAATTAAAAAAAAATATAAACTTGAACATAACTAGAAAATGAATGTAGAAGAAATACGTAGTTTGATTAAATTCTGTTACTTGCATTCTCTAAGTATTTTTCTTATTTTTTCGAAATGGAAAATGTGTTTCTTTGGTTTTTGAATAATTTTTGTTGCCCTCTGTAATGATTATCTTAAAAACCAAAATTTTACAGCAAGTATCATATACTACTTGTAGGCAATANATTGATCCTTAATAGATAGTTGTCAAGTCTGGCCTTTCTCGGCTTCAATTATAGCAATTTCACAACCTCACTTTGTAGTGGAGCTTGGCAAATGTCTGATGATTTCTGCCTCTCTCCATTTCTCTTTGAGTGCTTCTAGATCTACTTAAACGCTACTTGAAACTTTCATGCATTATGGCACCAAAGAGAGAGTTAAGATTTTACAACAGATACACTTTGTAGATCATTTGAGACTATTGCCAGTTTATACAGTATTGAAACTGTGATGGTTGCTTTCCTGTTGGTAGTTAGTGAAACGGGACGGGTTAAAAACCATCAGATTTTTAAAGTCAAACATATTTGTGAGTTAAACATAATTTTTAATTTTCACTTGCTGCAATGTACATGTAGGTAACCTCAAAAAAAAGAAAATTGAAAAAGAAACTTAAAAAAAAAAGTATGTTATTTTAAGATGTAAGAAAATACCCTTGAGATCAATTGTTTGTGTTGTCTCCTTTTTGACATTTTTGTTTACATTCTAAATAAATTAATAGCCCAAAACATGCTTAGGCTGGCTAGCCTTGTGATTACTAGAAGATTAATATAAGAGTATCCCAAGAGATTCATATAAACTGAATAGGCAGAAAGAGAGTTTTTAATCAAAGCATTTTTCTCTATTTTTTCTTCCCAAATATACTTTCTTTAATACCAGTTCAACCTCCATGATTAATTTTTTTTTTTTGAGAGAAAGAAATAATATTTGTATTAAGCATTCAACACTACTGGAAACATACTGAATTAAAGCATGAATTGAAGCTAACAATCTTTTCTAAGACATCAGTAACTCCTCAGGTAATACCAGAGAGAAAATTCTGTGATCACATTTCATGAGGCACACGTTCATAGGGAAGCTACATCAGATTAAGTGTATAGTAACATTTCCTATTAACCAGCAGAGTTACATCAATAGGCCAGGACAGCACCAATAAAATATAACATAAAAGCACGTCTTTTGCCTATCCTTTGAAAAGGTTGAGCCACAAGAGCAAAAAAGCATGAAAAACTGAATAATTAAATTTTAAAATTTAAATAATTAAAAAAAAATATAAACTTGAACATAACTAGAAAATGAATGTAGAAGAAATACGTAGTTTGATTAAATTCTGTTACTTGCATTCTCTAAGTATTTTTCTTATTTTTTCGAAATGGAAAATGTGTTTCTTTGGTTTTTGAATAATTTTTGTTGCCCTCTGTAATGATTATCTTAAAAACCAAAATTTTACAGCAAGTATCATATACTACTTGTAGGCAATATTACGTACACAGTAACCCAGTTACCTAATATATAGAAATTTAGAAAGTTCATGTGTGTTTCTGATAATGTCAAAAGAAAGTTTCTTGCCAATTGTTAGCTAGTCAAATAGATGGATCTCTAAAGTGCCAATAAATCAAGAAATATTGCTCCTAACTAAATTATTCTGGGTATTTTTTTACAGAGACACCTATGGAATTTGGTGAAAGAACTTCTTATTCAAAAAAATACTTCTACTGTAAGCAGAATAATGGATGAATTGGAGAAGAAAGAAAAGATTACTGGTGGGCCTTTCAGTTAGTCTTTTTTGTTTAGAGGAAAGTGATTACCATAACGTTCAAAGAAACCATAACCATAAAGTCTACAGCTCCTTTATCTCATTTATCTTACAAATTTGGTAAGCATGGGATTCTTTTACATCTTTGGAAAGAGGACCTGTATTTGTCCCTCAGCATCTTTGTTGTAACATATAACGCACTTACTCTTGTTGCAGAAATACTAAAAAGCTTTGATACCT
>VXBO01009807.1:75262-95957 GCA_013400135.1 Rhinoptilus africanus | reverse complement strand
ATATATTGACTCTAACAAGGTTTCAGTATTTCCAAAGAAGCGACCTGCATCACTGTTGATAGCAGATCAGTTTGCTTAAAGAACTTCTATTGTTGCACTGCCGGAAGAGTTTATATTTGAAGGAACAGCATGTACTTCTCTGAAAAAAAAGCCATTACTCAGCAGGCATCTCACTCAGGCCCACACGGACTAAAAAAAAATGTTCCAGAGCAGCTGAAATATTACAGCTTGTTTGCACCTGAAGGTACCAAAAAGTGATTTACTGTTGGCAGGTTTACCCACAAAAATTCAATTTGAATGTTTATTGGGAACTGTACCAGTGTGAGCATGTCTCATTGGGGAATAATCTAACTGGCGATGCCACATAAAACACTGACTGAAAAGCAGTGTAAAGACAAGTTCTCCATTCTCTAAACATATCCCATGTGAAACAGGGTTAGGAGGCAGGCAGCTGGCACGGAAGTATTTGCCATTAATAGAATATGAAGAGGCATGGCAGAAGAGGTAAATTGACAGACATTTATTTGTTTCATGCTCTCTCAAACATTACACACCATATTTTTGCCTTCATTAACATTGCCTCTTTTTTATAAAAATAGGAAAGGAGTAATAGGTTGGGAAAAATTCTGTCCTACTTTATATTGAAGCTCGAGGAAGTTGTGAAGCTTTTGCAAGGGTCTTGTAACCACTGCTTGCAGGGAAGAATACAAAATCTGCACCTTATTCACCCTCCAGTGCACCAAGCTGGGTGCTCATCCATTACCCTTCAATGATGAAGTATTTTATAACGGTACACATCAATCAAATTAGGATCCTGATAGATACATGTCCACTGGCCAGATCCAAAGTCCTTTAAAATCAATGAATAGATTCAGGCCACCACTGCTGTCTCCTGCCAGCTTTTCTGCGTTGAGGAAAGAGCACAGACTAAGAGTTGTGCTGGCAATCATCAGACTGCCTACTGAATAACTTGGAGACAGCAAACAGGCAAATGCCTAATTAAAGAAAAAAAAAAAAGCAAACACGAATAACAAAAAACAGAGGGAAACCGCATTATTTCTATTCAATGGATCCAGACGAGTTGTTCTTAATAGCAAGAGCGAATTATTCTCAGTATTAGAACCCATTCCAGAGGATTTGCAAAACCAGATCAGCAGTTCATCTAATCTAGCATCTTCTTCCTAGTTCTGTTGGATATTTCAGAGGAACTGCACAATTTCACAATTCATCTAATCATATAAATCTACACAACTGGGAATCTTTTTTTTCCCCTTGCCCAGCTGGTAATCAGCATATGCCCTGAAGCATGAGGATTGGTTGGAGAGAAGATAAAAGCAGAGGAGAGAAGAAATAATAATGTAACTTATTTGAAGTATTGCTTTAGACTCTAATGGATCCCGCCACAAATTAATTCTTCGTAGTACAAATGCCCTGTGGTAATGCTCTGAACTACAGATGGATCAGCTGTGTCCTGTGCACCTAAATGGCTGGTGCAAAGGTGCTAGGTTTTAAAGGAAAGATTACTTAGTATTCATATATAGAAAACTGGGTACTGACAGAGAACAGTGGGAACATATCTTTGATGCCCAGGAAATAAATGTATTCCTCCTTCTCAGCAGTTTCACTGTTGACACCACTGGATAGCCCAAGCTTTATGCCCTTATTCTTTATTCAGCTCACTAGTAAATTAATTCCTAAGACCAGAAGGGGAGTTAGAGTGCCTGGGGACAGTCAGAATGGTAAATATTCTGTATTTCTACCTGTGCTGTGTTCTTTAACAATGCCAATGAAATCAGAGAAAGGAAGCAGTGTGTCTTGCCCCATCGTGGGACTGGCATTTGCAGGTCGGCAACCATTATGCTTACCTTTAGGCAGTCATTCTGCAGGACAGTACTTGAGGCACCAGGCAAAGCAATAACCATAGCACTAGCATCAGCTTGCACATCTCTATTAGCTGTCTTTACATTTCAAACCCAGCAGAGCAGCCTGTGGGAAGTGGACTGACAGAAAGGTTTGGCCATTAACAGACTCTTTTGTGCTGTTACCTCTTTTATTATGTTTGAGAAAGGCATTTTTTTCTGCAAGGCTGAAAGAGATAGCCTGCAGCAGCAGCCTAGAGAAAGCAAGCATCACCAAGATAGGACAGCAAGGATGAGTGATGAATTGCACTGACATGTTTATGTTGATAGGATCTTATGAACGATGGAGAAAAAGTCATTGCCTTCATGTTCGGTAGCTGGAGAGCATTTGTGTTAGATGAACATCTCTGCTTGAATAGCGGAAGTCAAGGTGAGGGACATACATATTGAAAGCTGTCCATTCTGATGTCTGCTTTCTGTGCCATCTCCCCAGCTAACGTGCTTCACAGAAATTGTAACCAAAACCTGACAACAATAGAACAATGATGAAAAGGAAAATGCAGGTTGCATGAGATTATAGGCTGCCATTTGTTGCAATTGAACAACAAAAGGATACCGAATGAGGAAAAAGAGAATTGAGTGTGAGGTTCATGTGACTAGACATAGGGATCTCTGCTATATTTCATCCTTGTTATTACGTATGCTTGCTACCTTCTACACACTAATAAGACTTTAAAGCACAAAACCTCCACATGAATAAGGTTAGATTGCAGCACACAACTTCAGTCTCACTGCAGATCAGAGACTGAAGTCTTTAAAAAAATGCAGAGTAAACATTAAAAAGAAGAAAAAAAGAAAAGAAGTGCTTTAAAATATAACAACATATGCCTGTTCACTAGTTGACTAACTTTTCCACCTCTGTATATTTTCATTTTGGTTTTTTTATTCTAAGTGATTAAGCCTCCAGTCATTGTAAGCCAGACAGAAATATTGATTAAATTCTTGTCCAGGTCCATATTTGATTTTATTTTTTGAATGCCATTCTTCACATTTTCCCAGTGCTTTAATCACAGGAGAGAGAATATGTGCAATTTTGTAATGTTCATTTTCTCACAGATGTTAGTTGAAGAGAAAATAAAACATCTGTGGGGAAGAAGCAGAGAATGAGGCAGCTGGGAGAAAGAGCATATGTTACCTATACAGTTCTCTCTCTCATCTGATTTCTGATTCCCCTTTGGTATCTGTACATTTGAGTTTAAGTAGGAAATTGAAATGAATTTGTCTACTGCTTCTCTCTCATACCGTCACAAGAGAGAAAGAGAAAAGAAGGCTTTCCTAAATTCGTTCCTTCCTTTTAAAATAAGATCAGTAAAAAAATCACCAGGAAACATGAAAAGTTCTGGTAGTTTGCTATGCTGTTCTTACTTACACCGATGTTTCTACTCACAGCTAACTGTAACATACAGACATCCCTGCAGCTGACTGTTCCTCTGCATAGCTTTTTGCTACCTATCAGGTTAATGCATGATAATGTATCAACATCTGGGACATCCTCAGATACCAAGAGAAGGTTTCTGTTCAAGACTAAATGTAGTTCATGAGAAACAAACTTACAAATCCTCACAAACATGTTATGAACTGTTTTTTCTTGTCATCTTCAAAGAGCATGTTTAGGTTGCTTCCAATAGATGGTCATATTTTTTCTCTCTCCAGCTGAATAGGCATCACAATTTATTGGTACTTATGTCCACATCTCAGATATCAACATATGCAAAGATCTCCTCTCACAGTAATGATTGCTCACGCTTGCACACACTATTTTTCGATGACACCTAGTAACCTCGTTGCATTTCCTATGCTCTAAAAGTGCACTTGCTACACCTATACAGCCTCATTTATTCGACTTGATCCCGAAAGCCAATATTCTGGATGGTTTTGTGCAAGATGATAATCATTATGCTGCTCATTATCCTCCAAACTAACACTTCAGAAACATCTTTATCAAACTATCGCAAGAAGACTTTAAGCAGATGTATATGGAACCTAAGATTCTAATTGGAGGCAATTTCACAATGAATTAGATGGTTGAAATGAAGTTACATCCCAGTCTGATGTAGCCAGATAAAGCAGGAGACAAGTATAAATTCTTCGCAAAACTCAGCTTAGAGCCTCACACACCAGTTGTGTTTTTGGTGCTGACCTGGGAAAAAAAATAAACAAATATTCATTCTTAATAGTAAAGGAGTTTAGATTTTTGAATAACTCCTGAGGCCAAATGTCAGCTAAAAGCACAAGTGTCACTAGATGATCTCCAGAGGTCCCTTCCAAACCCTATCATTCTGTAATTCTGTGAGTCACGCTTGAGCTCCACTTTAAAGCCTGAGAGGGAGACAGCCAATGTTCTGACTTCATCCAGTCATATAAGGAAAATCTTGAGGGGGAATTGTTCATTTACAGGCAGTAAAGGTATGTATATGCATATTGTCTGTCACTGTAACTTGAAGTAAATTTACAGCTGTTCTGCAATCAGAATACAGCCTCGCATTCAACTCCTAATTCTAATACCAAAATTTTCCTATCTTTTGGTGTGATAGTGAAAAAGCACAGGATTTAGTCTGCTTTGGTCTGCTTCTAATACACGTCTTTTTTCCTTTAACATCTGACAGAGGATGAGGAATTTTTTCATAACATGATTCAAGATATTGTCAGTAAATTAGAAAGTGCTCCAAGAATAATAACAGGTTAAAATATCCATCCTTGGAGACAAAATATTAGAATGGGTAGCTGTGCTATTTTAAAAAGAGTTCTACACTTAAAACCTGTTTATAGGCTGATGAAGAGGGTGATACCTCTACCATCCTGTTGGCTGTGGCTTGCTTTACCTTCTGTACCCTTTAGAGATGGTGGTGTTTACAGAGCATCTCTGAAGCACTTTCAGTCTGATTTGGTGGTGCTCTGCCTAAAGCCACTTTTTTTAAACATTAATCAAAGTAGGACACTAGTAAAATAAAAGGAAAAACTGTTCTTATTCTAAGGTAGTAACATTGGAAAGGAAGGCACGACATTACCTTGAAACAGAAAACAGCTGTTGAATATTATGGACCTTACAGCAGCTCCTTCTCCAAAAGATGTGCAAGAACAAGTATATACTTACCCCAAATCCTTTTAAGTTAAGGGCTAAACTTATATACAAGATGTAAACAAAAGGATAACCTTTTCTTTATGTATATATCAACTTTCAATTGCAACAATTTTTCCTGCACTACTTTGTAAATGAATCATTTAGTGTATAACCCTGGCTATTGCTTGTCTCTCTCCATAATTGGTACTTTATAGTTGTCAGCATTTATTATAGTACATCAGCAGTGCACTGCATTCATGACCTGGAATAATGACCCTCTAATAGGATCAGGGGACATTTAAAGTTCCTCTTTTCATATAGTTTGCAGTCTCTTATGAGCAGAACAATCAAAATTCATTGCCTAAAGGATCTTCTGTTGTTGGACATTCAGACTCATTTGCAGTCATCATCAGTCTGGGCTAGCCTTAAGTGTTACACAAACTATGAAGCTCAAGTTGACTCTGGTCTGCGTGTCACCTTGGCCTTTTGAGAAAGGAGTATTAATGACAAAACTCCACTGCTGAAAACTATGTTTGCTCAAAGTACCACCTTGCTGATATGAAGCATGACCATAATTGCTACATATTCACAATTTAATAACTAGTGTAACAGTTCCTACAATAAACTCTCCCAGAAATGGCAAATATTCAACACACTTAGTTTCGGGCTAGCAAAACACTGAAAACCATTAGTGCTAACTTTAAAAAACTCAACTAAATATTCAGAGTGGTATGTAGTGAAGATGTGTTCTCTGGGATATGCAGTAAAATATGCTTTCACAGTCTAAACCAGCAAATAAATCACATATAATGCCATAAAATCAAAAAGCTCAATGGCTAACTGTAGTTCCTGAGTTTTACAGTTATTCTGTTTGCTTTCTAGTATGCTGAGAAATAATTTTTGTTTTATTGCATCACATGTGAACACATTTGTATTGTGTGTCACTGCCCAGGTTTTGGTGGGGTGGGAGGGCGGTGCACTGCAGCGGTAGCCTCTGTGAGGAAAGGGCCCTGTGGCAGACACATCTGGCTCCAGAGAGCTCCTGCAGACACTCCATGGGACACAGCAGAGCACCTCAGCCAAGATAGTGGTTTCTCTATGATAACATCTTTAAGAAAGGGTGAAAAAATGCTGCACAGCATCCATGAGAGAGAGAAGTGAGAAATAATGTGAGAGAAGCAGCCCTGCGGACATCAGGACCAGAGAAACAGGAGGGGAGGAGGTGGTTCAGGTGCCAGTGCAGAGATTCCCCTGTAGCCAGTGGAGGACCACATCAGAGCAGCTATCCACCCTGTAGCCTGTGGAGGACCCTGCAGGACAGTAAGTGGACATGCCCTAGAGGAAGTTGCAGCTCATGGAGAGGGCACTCAGGACCAAGTTTTCAGGCAAGAGTAGTGACTCGTAAGGGGCCCACGTTGGATCAGGTTTATCCTGAAGGACTGTGCCCCATGGAAAGGACTCATGCTGTAGCAGTTCTTGAAGAACTGTAGCCCATGGGAAGTACCCACATTGGAGCAGTTTATGAAGGACTGCAGCCTGTGGGAAGGATCCCATGTTGGAGCAGGGAAACAGTGTTAGGAGGAAGGAGCAACAGAGAGGAGCTCTTATGGACTGACTGCAACCCATTCCTTTTCTCCCCTACACCACTTGGAAGCAGGGGCAGGTAGAAAAGCTGGGAATGAAGAACTGAAGTGGAGCCTGAAGTGGGGGGTAGGTAGAAGGTGATTTTAGTTTTGTCTTCGTTTCTGACTAGCCTACTCTATTTTTAGTTGACAATAAATTAAATTAATTTTTGCCAAGTGGTAAATGGCAAGCAAACAAAATCACAAACCCCAGCTCCTATCCATATCCTATAAAACATCCAAATAGAAATTAGAGCTCAAATATTGAAGATTAATGCTGGTTGGTACATAAAATTAAGCTATTGTCAGAGGTGCCAGCTGCACCAGGGAGCTTAGCTATGGCAATACTGATTATTGCCGTGCCCAAAACTTCTGTGCCCTACCTCACACGGGAATCCCTATGCTTGGGAGATGTTGTGCAGGTTTTAAATAACTGCATGGGGAAAAGCTACAATGAAGGCATCTTCAGAAACCAGTTGCATGGGAAGATGCATAAAGCAAGAAGGAATGCAATCTAAGAGGATGACTATGTCAGCCAGAGGGGAGATTTCCTTCAGCAATGAGAGAGCGATTTCTAGCAAACTTGAAAGAGATTGAAGAAATGGGTGAGAAGCAGGAACAGAGCTCCTATCTCTTTCATTGCCATATACAATGTTCCAGAAAGCATTGGTTACTATTTTGAAAAAAGATGCCAACTGGGCAAATCATCTGTATTTCTTCACCTTCTGTAGTGTAGTTTGCAGATGGTTTGCTCCCTGCCCTTTCTTAAAGCTTGTTTGTGAAATAATATTTGTAGTTTGAGAACACTCTAAACAAACAAAGTACTAACCACTACTTCTTTTTGATAATTTGAAATCATCTTAAACACTTCTCTGTGTGCAAAATTTTTACTATGGAAAGCTTATAAATTTTTACTTCCTAAAATATATGTTGAGTAACTCTTGTGCTCCCAATGTTCTCCCAAAATGCTATTCCATTCTGAATACTTTCATTCTCTGCTGTAAAAAATGTTACAAAACAAATGAAGCAGCTGAGTGGGAAAAGCCAACACAGATTTACAAAAGACAAATCATGCCAGATTAACATCTTCTACAACAAAATAACAACTTCTGTTGACATGGAGACAGAAGTAGATGTTGTTTACCTGGACTTCAGCAAAGCGTTCAATACTGTTTCCCACAGCCTTCTCCTGGACAAGCTGTCAAGGTACAGATTGGATGGATGGTCTGTGAAACGGATAGGAAATTGTCTCACAGGCTGCACTCAGAGGGTGGTGATCGATGCTTTTACTCAGACTGGCAGCCTGTTACAAGTGGGGTCCCCCAGGGATCGGTATGGGGCCCCATGATGTTCACCATCTTCATAAATAACCTGGATGGTTAAACTAGGTGGTGAGGTGGGTATGTCAGAAGTGGGAGTCATCTTATAGATAGACCTGAACAGGCTGTAAAAGTGGGCTAGCAAGAACTGAATGAAGTTTGACAAAGACAAATGCAAAGTCCTGCACCTGGGATGTTGAGCCCAAAGAACTCAGTACAGGGTAGGATCTGTGTGGCTGGGAAACAGCCTTGATGAGCGGGATCTGGGAATACTGGTGGGCAGCAACCTGAATATGAGTCAGCAGCACACTGCTGCAGCAACCAGGGCAAATTGGATGGTGAGCTGCATCCTCAGGGACATTACTATCAGAGATTGAGATGTGATCACCCCACTCTTCTTAGCATTTATCACACTGCACCTGGAGTACTGTGTCCAGTCCTGGACCCTACAATTCAAAAAAAGACATGGACATACTAGATAGGGTCAAAGAAGGAGCAAGAAGATGATCAAGGGACTACAGAACCTACCCTATGGGGAAAGACTGAAGGAGTTAGGTCTTTTCTCCCTGGAGAAGAGAATGCTCAGGATGGACCTGATCATGGTATTCTAATACTTACAAGGCAGCTACAAAGAGGACAGAGACTTATCCTCACAAGGACCCACATAAAGAAGACAAAGAGTAATGGGAACAATTGTACCCATTACAGCTTGCACCAGGAGAGGTTTCATCTTGATATAAGAAATAGATCTTTTATACTAAACCAAATCAATCACTGAAACAACCTCCCCAGGGAAGTGGTAGAGTCCCCGTCATGGAGGTTTTTAAGATACTATTGGACAAGGTGCTAAGTAATCTCATCTCGGCTCCCTTTCTAATGAAAGGTTCAAAAAGTTCAAATATTTTCAGAAAATATAAATATTTTTCATATTCACAACTGCTTCATGAAAAATGAACTTTTTTTCCCTATCTTTAATTACACTTTTTAAAGGAAAAAACCCCAAACACTGATCAAATCAGCAATTCTAGGAAACTTTCTGATGTTATTTACAATTTGAATGTGCTTTTTAAGTCACATATGTGGCCCAAGTATTCCTTTTAAGGCACTGTAAAGGCTGTCCTGTCTTCCTAAACAAATTATTCTTTTCACTGTGTTTCAATGACAAAAAATTAATTCAATGACCAATGACTAAGTGGAAAGAGAAACACTGAAATATTTGTATGTATTTTTGTAGAGAAGCAATGTTCATTAGGAATCAAAAATCCATTTGCATAACCAAATTGGCAGAGAAATCCCAGATACTGCACACCTTCTGGCCCCAATTAAAATACATATGTATATATAAAAGATGCATGATCTCAAATATGTGTTCACCACCCCTACCTTATTCAAAGAAATTAGTGTGTAGATAAATTTTGCTGACGCATATTATAGTACCACGTTCTTTCAATTAAGAAAAATAAAAAGTAGTGCTTTTCCACAAGAATGTTTTGTTTCCTGCTTCCCCTTCCCAAACTTCTATTGATCTTATTTATGTGTCTGGTCTTCCTGCTTAACATAGCCCTTTCCCTCATAATATCTATTATGGCAGGAGGAAGGCCTGCAAGGAAAGATACTGATTATTAGTAGATCATTATTTGGTTTATGTGAAGATTTAAGTATCTGGAAGGAGAAAAAATTTCCAATAATCTTCCATAAATTGGCAAAAATACTATTAATATATAAAGGTAATTGTTATTATTCTTAATGTGAAAATGTCAGTCTCCTGAAAAAACAGAAGGAAGGTATTTTTATTAATGACCCTTAAGCAAAATAAGAATAGAACTAGTGAAATAACAATGCTCAGATTCTATGAATTAAGTAAAATATTTCTTTTCTGGTGTCTTGTTTGTTTGTTTTTAACTTCGGAGTAATAAACGCTTTACTTAACATGTGTTTACACTAGCACTTTACTCTGTGTGCTGGGGGATGTGCTTTCAAGATCCATAGCCATCCAATTAGAAAGACATGCAGAAGTCTTTGAAATGAGTGGCACATTTAAAGAGAAAACAAACAAACAAACAAACAAATAAATAGATCCTCCTAGTCATACAAAAAGCTCTTGCAAACAAACTCTTAGATTTCTATTTTTCCCTGTTAAATCACATTTACAACAAAGATAGAATTTTGCTTACCTAAAAACATAACTGCATTTTACTTGTATTCTGTTTTCACTTGTGTGTGTTTTATTTTGTTAGGGTTTTTTTTAAAGCTTTGATATTACTATATACAATGACATAGAGACATGTCAGCCAATGTGAATATGTGTTATTTCTCCTAACAGGTGAACAGTCTTGGTTAAGCCAACCCCTACATTTCCTAGAAACTGAGGAACTTAAGGTTTGCCTCTCAAATTTAATTTTACCTCTCAAATTTAGACGAGGCAGAGAACGGTAAAAACAGCTTTCACTTTCTATCTGCCTATTGTACAGGAAGAGAAAGAAACATAAAAACTCTTCAGGAACTTAGGGTCATATTAAATTCAGAAAATGAGGATTATTATTTTCTAATTATAAGTGCCCAAGAAAGATCCACATTTCATCATTTTCCCACCTGAAGAGGGGAAGGGACAATAATTTAAAAAAAATACAGAAGGGAGACAACAATGCAATCTTGCACATTCTCCCTACAGCATTAACTGCTTTACTTTTATGGTATTTCAGACTTAGCTCTAAATTAATAGAGTTACCGAAGTTAGCTTGGAGTGCTGCTGCTGTTTTTCTGACAGTGCAAGCAAGGCTTCTTACCTCTTTTTAACAGTTTCTGTTTCTGCTGAAATTGAATGGAATTATGTGGGGCAAGAGACAATTTTCTAGGCAGAAAGTATTCCTTCTAATTCATAAAGTGCGCTCTGAACTGTGAAAGTTTTGGTTTTTTGTTAATAATAAGTGGAACTAGGCAACCTGAACATAGTACGTATAAGCTCCACTTGCAGTAAAATAATCAAGTTTTATATGAACATGCCCCATTAAGGATTTCAAACACTCTACCAAATTAGGATAACTAACAGAATCTAGGGATGAAAAAATGCTGTGGAAAGGTTTAGTGAAAGAATACCCTGGCAGTTTAATAGACAGAATTGAAGTCTCCTAGCTACAACTGTGACTGCTATTATCTCTAATGGTGTTAGACAGTAATACAGGAAGAACTACTCTGCTTTTTCATGGTAGTTCCAGGTTCAGGTTACCTAACAATTAAAAAAAAATCTTTGTATTTTGCATCGAGCTGCCATTTGCATCTAGTTTTAATTATTCAAGTTAAGGGTTGTATCAGTCCCTTAATAGATCTTGATGAATTTATCACTAGTGTTTTCAGTTATGTTGAAACCTAACAACATTTATTATCTGATAAAACAATTCAGTATTTCATGCTAGACAGACACATGTACACAGAGAAAATAAGTGTGAGAAAAAAAACTTCTTCAAATTCTGCTCTCAAACCAAAGTCTGCACAGTTTCTCCAGCTTTACTTCAGTCAGTTACACTTACAAAGTTGGGTATGAAGACCTATAAAAAATAACTGTGGGGTGATAAAAAAGGCATGAATATATGTTGAAATCTTACCTTAAAAACAACAACAAAAAAGCAGTGACACAAGCCTATAATTTGCAGCATCACCTTGTCTTCACTGAAGTATGCACTGCTCAAAACAAAACTCTGTTTGCATATGCAAAACCAGATGCAAGTCCTTTTGATTTTACTGTCTTCACAGTTTCAGTGTGTCTCAGGGATATTTTCAAGGAAATCCTCTATCTATTTATATTCCTTTTGGTAATACTGGTATGTTAGTCTTTATAAAACCAGGAATAGAATCACTTAGGTTAGATACTGAACAGTAATATGCTAGATGTTACGTTATGGTTTTGCTACTGAAGACTTAAGGTACTTTTGTAAAAAGAAGTCCACATGTGGATTGAACAGACAATAGCTGACTGAATGGAGAGTGATTGTTCTTTTACCTTCATATGTGCATTAAACCAGCCCTTAATTAGTTGCCTTCCAGGGCTCCACAATCTTTATAAAAATATACAGGCAGATTGAGCTGTACAAACTAACTGGTTCATGCTAGCAGAGTTTAATATTTAAATGATTTTTCTTGTAATATATTTTTCACAATGTAGAAATGATAAAATATTTCAAGTCTACTACTTTTGTTTTATCTGAGTAGTAAGATCTTAAAGAATTAACTCTAAATATGTTGTATATCTCTGCTTTAGTTGCTGCCCTTAAAAAACGAATGTTTTTTTTAGTGAACCAACACTTCCAAAGCAAAATTAGTCTTAGAACTTATTAGAAATGCTATTGTTTTCCAGCAGTTTGTATTTCTTTAAATGAAACTAAAATCAGCCTAAGTTTGTCCTGTACTGCCACTAAAGACACCACCTGAATGCTCAGTGGTGCATCCTAATTAAGTCAATGTAACCTGTAATGTTATTCAGAACAAGGTAAATTACGTGCTATAGTTTCTGTTATAGATTCATGAACTCTCTGAAAAGTTATTTCCCCTGCTAATGAGCTAATGAACTTTGGCTCATCATAAATCTCAAACTGAATGTGCTTTATTTTGAATTTTTTCCATATTCACCAAAGACAATTTAAGACTGGAGTTTATCTTTCTTTCTTGTTTGGGAAAGTAGGGATTGCCTGATGATTTAGTCAGAAATTATTTCTTTACTTAACAACACTTCAAATAGTCATTGAGGTATCTGGCTTTAGCAACAATTACTGTGGAACAAATTTCACAGGGGAAAGAAGAAAGGAGACAGGATAAATGACAAGAGCTAAGAGACCAAGCACTTTATACAGGTAGCTTAGAAACAAAAGCAATTAGGCTCCTAAATGTACCATTGTCTCCTCAAGTTCTTGAATTTGGGTGTTTGCTGAATGAACTGTACCAGTATGAAGAGATTTAGTTAGGAGGTCCCAATGCACAGAGGTATTTACAAAGAGCACTGCAAGGTGAGGCTGAGAAAAGTTTGGCAATACTTCTATCTGTACAAAGAAATGTCCATTCATGTTTGTTAACCTTGCTTCAGATTCTGGACAATTGCTTTTTTTTACCCCTTTTAATAAACTGTGATTCTTAGAAGAAACTAAGCCAACTAAAAATCTGTGACCATGTTTGGATATACTTATAAACTGATCATTCACAAATCTTCTCAAAGTGATCAATGACAGGCTGAATTTAATTTGTAAATAAGCATTAGAAGAGACCTTTAGTGCCTTGTAGCAAGGCTTTCGGTCCTATAAAATTCTACAGTGATCTTATGTGGTAGCTACAAATAGATAGCTCAACTTTTTTGGCCATAGCGGCACCCATAAAACACTATTATCATAATGTTTTGCCTTTATCTCATTGCTTTGTGGTCTCTGGTTCCCTTGTTTCCATGTTTGACACTTAACAGGGAGACCTCAGGCTGCTGACACCGGAGTTGTAAGGCTGGTGCTTCACACCCCAAATCTGCTACTGGAGGACTTTAGTTTAGGTTGAGCATTGACAGCAGGGTCCCTTCAAGGTAGACATTAAACAGCTAAGCATAAATGCCATCACATTCCCAATACAATAAGTTACTATAGGCGTAACAGATATAATCTCAGAAATCAGAAGGCTATGGAGATAAAGCAACTTGCTACAGCATGTATTAGTGCTTTCAAAGTAGAAATACAACTTCTCAAAAAATGTTATACAGAGGGTTGGTTATAATGTGCACTGATCTCTGTGCCAAGAAAGGCAGGTAGCGCAAGTCCTGAAGTCCTCACTACTTTAAAAGAGGTCCAGTAACTGAACTGAGGACTGTGAACACTGAGTTACCAGTTTCTTAAGCTAAATTTGGCTGGCTGGGATGCTCATGATGTACAGATTACTGCAGATGAGATGAAAACATGGATATGTGGTTTGCACTTTCCTCACTTTTCACACTTTCTGAGTATTTTCCTCATGAAGTACCCACAAGTACACATAATTCCAGGGTCAAAGAGCCACATTTACAGAGAGGTCATGTGGATTATACTACTGATTCAGAATCAATTGTTTTGTTTGCTGCTATTCACACTTTCATATGCAGTCCTCGTGATCCTCACTTTGCAGAAGAAATGTCAACAATTTTATATTAGATTGGAGTTTGTGCTTCCCATTTGTACACACAACCGTCATATCAGCTAAAATAGTAACACGTAAATGGAATAAAACAAATAGCTTGCTAGGAACTTGCATTTGAACTCAGAATTTGCCTCTGCTTGGTTGGATCAAATATTTCATATGGTCTGCCTGACTCTACTTTTAGATGTGACTAGCAGACAGTAGAGATGTAGATTGTCCCAGAAGTTCGTTTCTGTACATAAGATCCATTTCATGAAACAAAAAGCAGTGAAAAGGTTTATAACATGAAAAGGAAACAAAACTACACAGAAAAGATATTTTTCCATTATACTTTTATTTCCAGTGATATATCAAAATACATTTTGTTTTATCTAAAGACTTTTCAAAGGTCTGTGAAGGTTAATTTTTATTTTATTGGGTTTTCATTCAACTCAGTGGGGTTTTTTTAAGATCTGAGTCAAAAAACCTGACCAAATTAATGTTGTAACTTATACCTCCTCCAGAAACAGAATATTTTCCATTTTGCCTGCAGCTGAAGGCCTGACCCACAAGATCCTGGAGGTGTAGGAAGAGGCTTCAACCAGTTATAGTAAACTTTAGATGGAAGTCTTAGGCAGCTGTAGCACAATGTTTCTGTTATGCAAACAAAATACAGTACTTGCATTTAAAATATGGAACCTTTGTGCATAAACACAAGTTGCTACTGCAAACAGGGAGAATATCTTATGAAATTCTTGGTGCATATGAGATATCTCCTGGAATATCTGGCAACATATTTCTGCCCAAATGGTAATGACCTATTTGGTAACCTCTCCGTTCACAAGTCTGTTATGTGGTGGCTTTAAATCTGTCTGTGGCTTATATCTGTTTTGAGGTGGCTTTAAATCTGTTTTTAAACCAACTTAATAAAAATCTTTTCTGAACAGTTTTATTTTGCCTCAAGAATATCTTAATTTGATTAAACTCAGCCCTATGCTTAATCAAGATAAACTCCTAATCATTTTAAACTTGAAAAATCACTTTAAAATGGACCTTTAACGTATCGACATGGGGGCTAATTTATATAGAATCAGTTAAATTAAGCCTACACAGACAAGGTTTAATGTCAAATTAGTTTTTGTCTCTACATAATGCTGAATGGATATTTGTTCTAAAACTCTGTCTCTGTTTTTATTTTTAATTCTCAGTTTTGTTACCTGTTGGCACTCTCTTTGAGCAAAGTTTAAAACGTGGTTACAGCAAAGGTTTTCTATTAACGAAAAGCTATTTCTGTAAGTTATGTAGAAGGGTGTTGATTTTTTTTTTAAATAAGTTAAACTGTATGCAACAACTGATGAATCTTCAAGTGTGTTGGATATTTATCATCATCAAAGTATTCTTCAAAATCACCAAAAGCAGGCAATTCTTTAAAGACCGAACTATTGCCTGCTTTGATGCCATACCTTTTTCCCAGGGGTTTGGATCAATCCTGAAGTCATTATTGATGTTTTACTGAGAAGAGTGCAGGCTTAGAACTGCTATATTCTGCTTACGAACCTGATTTCTGTTCACTCTCCTACAATGGTCTCTGATTTTTTTTGTCATCCTGAAAAATATCTGAAATAGCCAAAAAAAGAGAAAGGATATTTTTTTTGGTCAATTTTTATGAGCATGCTGCAAGCTAATATAATCACAGACAAGGGGGCGTGATTCTGCCACTATTGCTGTCACTGGAGTGGGACCCTTCTTGAAAACAAATAACTGTTATATACAGACCAGGGTTAGAAAAAGAACCTGAAAGTGATGCCTGCAGGTTCCCCAACTTGATATAAAATCATTCTTAAGAATAGCCTGGAGCTTTGTGTTTGCAAATTCTCTACTTAGACTACCTAAGCTTATTTGCTGTCAAGTTGCTTACTTATTACCAGGTAGAGAAACCAGTGTGGGAATGGAACTGCTTCCTATTCATCTTGATTGTAAAAAAGATCTGAAGTGGACCAAAGAGAAAGGAAACCAGTGACCAAACATACATCCTTCTTCTAGCCCAGAAACTAAAGAGATCTTCAAATTCAGAAAAGAATAAAAAATATCAAAATCACTTTCAGAGGAATATAATTTTGTCTCAATATTATCTACATTACATCCAGAATCACCTTACCATTTTTCTGACAACTTTATAAAGCCTCACAACTTAGTCCTAAAAGTTCTGTGAGAGGATGGAGCACAATACATAGGTTTGGCAACACAGTACTTATTCACACGAGCACCAGATACTCATTAAATAAGTCTGAACAAAGCTAAAATGAGCTGCTGGGACTTCCTCAGTTGCTTAGCGGAGAGGATGGTTACAGTAGGAAGCTATACTATAGAAGCAGAAAGCACTCAGGTTTTAAATATGCAAGTGAGGATACAATAACTGTTTTGAAATGTCTGTTGTTTAGAAATTCTGTTTCCCAGATTTTGTTTTAGGTCATTTCTTTGTCTACTTCTGGATCCGAAGTGAAACCAAAATACCCAGTCATTTTTTCTTCATATATGAACAAATATACACGAGTAAAGGAAAATATCAGCCAGAAGTAATTATGCAGGTATTTGATTTTCTGGCTTGAACCAGAAATGTCAAAAAAAAAGTAATATTGTGCCAGCTGAAGATTATTCCCCTCCATCTTTGGAAGCATACAAGTGAAACAATAACATTGGGGTATACAAAACCTTTTGTCTAGTTTTGGGGTGTTTCTAGACTTAAAATAAAATCAAGTTAAATTTCTCAGTGAAAAAATGATGCATTTAGAATGTCAAATATTTTTATTATTTTGTATATTTTTCCCTGTGTGGGCCAGATTTAATAGCAAAGTCGATTTGAATTTGCAAACAATTTAGAAAAACAATCTAGCCAGCACAGTGCTTAAAAACTTCTAGCAAAGTATTTGACTATTTCAGTTGTCTGCATCTAAAAACCAGTTTCTATGCATTGACCTCATATATAATGTAGTTTGACATCTAACTCATGATTGCTTTGAAGTATCTGAGGAGACCAACATGAGTGAATCATTGAAAATAGAAACTACAGCCAAAATTGTGACTGACTTGACACCAAAATACTATGGGGTTTTATGCACTGATTTGCCAAGGACATTTTGAGGATCTGTTCCAAATCACATTGAGATGTGGCATTTTGTACTGTGTATTGTTAAATTGTGTGTTTTCATTCCTATGTATTATCAGTACAGAGTGCTTGATATCTTCAAGAAAAGGCTGATTTAGGCATTAGCACGATATTCAGCAAAAGGCTCTTGCTACAGTAATCATTCGTACAAGAATTACCAGATACTTAGCTTAACAGGGTACCATCAACCTCTTGAATTCAGCAGATAAATGAGTGCAACTTAAACTACAATTCTGCATCTAATTCTTTCTAACTGGAAATTAATTAGTCATATAACATATGTCTGCCATGTGTGATGAGTCAGAAAGATCAGAGCCAGCTCTAAAGGGGCATATTGGTCTTCACAGCCCATACCAACATAGAATCATAGATTCATGGAATGGTTTGGGTTGGAAGGGACCTTAAAGATCATCTAGTTCCAACCCCCCTGCCATGGTCAGGGACAACTCCCAGTAGACCAAGTTGCTCAAAACCCCATCCAACCTAGCCTTCTAGGGCCAGGAATGGGCATCCACAACTTTGGGCAACATATGCCAGTGCCTACTGCCCTTACAGTAAAGAATTTTTTCCTTATATCTAATCTAAATCTACTCTCTTTCAGTTTAAAACTCTTACCTCTTGTGCTGTCACTACAGTCCCTGATAAAGAATAACTCCTCATCTTTCCTGTAGGCCACCTTTAAGTATCAAAAGGCTGCAATAAGGGCTCCCTGGAGCCTTCTCTTCTCCAGGCTGAACAACTCCAACTCTCTCAGCCTGTCTTCATGGGAGAGGTGCTCCAACCCTCTGATTATCTTCATGGCCCTCCTCTGAACTCACTCCAACAGGTCTTCTGTGGGGAGCTTCAGAGCTGGATGCAGTACTCCAGATGAAGTTTCATGAGAACAGAGTAGACGGGCAGAATAACCTCCTTTGGCCTGCTGGCTACACTTCTTTTGATGCAGCCCAGGATGTGGCTGTATTTCTGGGCTACAAGCATACATCGCTGGGTCATATTGAACTTCTCATCAACTAGCACCCCCAAGTCTTTCTCCTCAGAGCTGCTCTCAAGCCATTCTCTGATCAGCCTGTGTTTGTGCTTGGGATTGCCCCGACCCAGGTGCAGGACCTCACACTTGGCCTTGTTGAACTTCATGAGGTTTGCATGGACCCTCAACTCTCAAGATTATTCAGGTCTCTCTAGATGGAATCAGTTCCCTCCAGTGTGTTGATCACACCACACAGCTTGGTGTCATTGGGAAATTTGCTGAGGGTTCACTCAATCACACTGTCCTTGCTGCCAACAAAGATGTTAAACAGCACCAGTGAGTAAAGTTCTTGTTCATGGCCCAGAAGCAACATTTATGTGTCAGTATGAGAGGACTAAGCAGCCCGAGGACTGTGTGGAGGACCATGCTGCACTAGTCTCCTTGTTTGAAGTAAACATATCTTTACACAATGCTTCATGGTTGCATGAGGAAAATGAGACCTTAGTGATAAGAAAATTGACAAGATCTTAATTGAAAACCAAATTTTGACAGACAAAACTTTTCCAGTCATTTTCATTCTAAAAACATATTTTTGTTTAGTTTGAAATATTTTACATTCTAATATAAAATAATTATTAGAATGGAAAGAGCTCTGGAGCAACCATCTAGTACCGGATGTCTGTGGAGATGATACCTCCATAGACTAATTTCTTCTAATTGTCATAGGATTGAGTGGCCAGAATTGAAGTGCAAGTCCAACATAACTAAGCACAAATCTTGGGTTTTACTCAGATGCTGAAATATCACCTGCAGGTGATTTGGACATGGGAGATCATGTGTAGGGTGCTGTTTAAAATTACCTGAATATTTAAGATGGCTATATAGGTGTAATATTCACAATAACAAGGAGTAATCGTAAGGTTGAATTTCTTTCATTCATTATTTTCCTAGGTTTATTGTTTATTTATTCTTACCTTAAAAAGATTATATTTGTGAAGATTTATCAAAATGCTAAAAGCAAGAAACAGTATTGGTAATTACATGGAAAGCACATAGTTAACACATTATGAACTCAGGCTTTATTGGTGTCTTGGCTTAACTAAGGATACGGTTTGAAATCATCTTGTTTAAACCAACTCAAAGAACAAAAATGAACATAAATAATTCACCTTTAACCATGGTTTAATGGATGTAATTCAACTAAGTAAAGTCTCAGTTTATGCCATAATTTTACATTTCTAAGTTAACAAGCACACTTCTAATACAAAAAGGAATAAATAATAATTTTTTATAGCATAAAGATAGTCTCCACTTTCTCAGTAGTTAAAGAGTCATGAATTTCCAGTTTTGCAGCATATTGGGCAGAATCGGGCAGTGATGAAAACATGCTGTCGTTTGGCCATACCTCCCACCTGCAGATGGTGCTTTAACAGCTGAGCAAAACCCAAGGTTTGTGCTCACTTACGCAGAACTTCACTTACCCTGGACACTCTTGTGAAGATTAGAAAAAAATCATCACGCCCCAAAGTTAATTTGGGTTATAGATCAAGATCAAGTTAAACTTTCTACACACTTCTTTTCTTTTTTTTCCTGAGTGAGTTAGATAACGCCATGTGTATGTCGAGGATGTAGAGCCAGAGTAGCCACTGGGATCTTAATCACCTTTGCCAAGTTACTAGATTATATAAAATATTATCTTGCGGTACTCTTATCTTATAAAAGCAGCACACATGCATGCACGTGCTGTAGATTGTCAATTTCATGAGCTCCCCTCCTCCCCAAATTCTTCTACTCATTATATTTCAGGTATTTGTGTTGTTCTAAGTACATGCACACTAACTGAATGCCAGTATACTAAGTTTTCAGTCAAGTATTAATATAATATTCCTGTAAAAAAAATAAAATTACTATACCAGAAATTCTTAATGGACTAGTTACATGAAGTGGAAAAATGGCAATATATAGAATCATTGAATAATTTAGATAGGAGAAAACCTTTAAGATCATCAAGTCCAACCATAAACCTAACACTGCCAAGTCCACCACTAAGCCATGTCCCTAAGTGCCACGTCTACATGTCTTTTAAATACCTGTAGGGAAGCTGACACAGTCACTTCCCTCGGCAGCCTGTTCCAGTGCTTGACGACCCTTTCAGTGAATATTTTTTTCCTAATATCTAATCTAAATCTCCCCTGGCACAACTTGAACCTGTTTCTTCTTGTCTTATCACTTGTTACTTGGGAGGAGAGACCAACACGCGCCTCACTACAACCTCCTTCCAGGCAGTTGTAGAGACTGATAAGGTCTCCCCTCAGCCTCCTTTTCTCCAGACTGAACAACCCTAGTTCCCTCAGCCACTTCTCATAAGACTTGTGCTCTAGACCCTTCAAGAGCTTTGGTGCCCCTCTTTGGATGTGCTGCAGCACCTCAATGTGTTTCTTGGAGTGAGGGGTACAAAACTGAACACAGTATTCAAGATGCAGCCTCACCAGTGCTGAGTACAGAGGCACAATCATTTCCCTAG
>VXBO01009807.1:36328-46656 GCA_013400135.1 Rhinoptilus africanus | reverse complement strand
AACTCCATTCCCCACCACTCTCTGGGCACGGCCATCCAGATCATCTTGATCTAGCAAGTAGTGTTTTTATCACTTCTGCATGTTTCAACTATTGTCATTGTGCTATGAAAATTCTTATTTTTTATTGTAACCCTCAAACATTTTTATTTACCTACCAGAACACTTCTCCTCAGTGAAGTCTTGTAGCTATGAGCTACAGTTTAATAAAACATTGATTTAAGCATATTTATTTTTTCATTTGTTTTTTTCAAAACAAAATAAACAGCTATCCACCTGTGTTCATTTGTCTTTAGAAGCTTCTTGATGTTTTTTGATGTTTTTGGGTTCCTTCCTGTTGCTAACTTTTTAAACATACTTTATCCATTCAGAAAGGCAACACATCAATACATGGGCTAGTTTCAGGGAGAATTCTTGTACTGTAAACATAAAATTATATTTTTTGTTTAACTCATTTACTTTGACAAAAAGAAAAAAACCAAAACTTAGAAAAGTTTATCTTTAACTGAACCATTGACAGTTTTTAATACCTATGATATTAAGTAAGTGTTAATAATTTGAGTAGAATTGAGCCATGATAATTTTTATGCCAGCACCTTGATAATTTCACTCAGATAACTGAGTACGTCATTATGAAAGAGTTTGAACTTGATGACCTTTGTTGTAAAGTCATTTATTATAATAAAACTTTTTTTTTTTTTTAGTGAAATAATTGTTTGATACTTCATTTTACATCAAAGAACAATGGATGAACTTTTGTTACTCTTTTACTTCAACCTTTGGAAGCAGGATTCAAAACTGATTTATACCTGAACGTATGTGTTAAAAATAGCTGCGCCAGACTATCCTTTAATCAGTATGCTTTAGAATCACTCCTTTATTAGCTCATCTGGCATTTGAAATGGAAACTGATAATCAAAATGTTAATCTACACTTTCTCTTCATAATCGAGTTCTGTTTAAAATGACAAAAAGTTATTTGTTAGCCTGTTTTTTTTATATTCCTTGCATTTTTGTTATTAGTAAGAAATATATAAAAGACTTTCAAATGTCTGTTGTAAAGCTGAGTCCTATCTCCTTGTTTGTATTCTTTTCTCATAAATCCTACCAAACAGATGTATATGCTCATTATCAGCTGCATTTGTCACTGTACAAGCTGTCTCTTGCCAGTTTTTCAGCATGTTGTTAGACATGATTTATAGTGTGCTGTCAGTCCTGCAGTTTCTTTACAAAGAAGCAAATCTGACTACCATTCCTGAATGAAGAAGTCATCCAAATAGTAGTCAGAAGAGCACAAAACTTATCTGATCATCAGCAACATGATGTTTATTCAATCCTCTGCTTTCCATTGTTGGGCATTTTGGTTGGAGAAAAAAAAAAAGAACATATTACTGTACTCCATTCTCATGGGAAAAATAATCACACATTTATACAAATCCCACCATATTCTATATACTTTTAAATAAAAGACTGCATTTTTTCCTGTGGTTTTTGATGTCCATTATTATGCTGAAAGTTAATCTCCTTGGTCTATCAGGGTGCTGAGTTATTGTCCAATTATCTCTTCATAAAACTGTTCACAAGAGATAATACATGGACAGTGCATAAATCTTAAGATCGTATTCACCGTCACTTCATAAATCCCGATCAGGCGGTATTAATCATCATAATCTAGTTGCCCATTAACACATCTGCAATGGAAAACTGTGTTCCTTTCGCACATGCACATTTACACATCTCTGACAAACTGATATAACTTCATCATAAAGACAGTGATTAATACTGGAATGATGACTTACAACAAGAAGGGAATGTGCTAAATATATTACAAAATCCATTTACTGAAAAAAACTTGTCTACACTTTGAGGATTTATCAGATGTGGCTAAAGATACATGGTACTGTATGAGGTTTATTTTATCTTCAATGTTTTTCAATACTTGATATTCAGCAAAGCAAATCCACTCCAAGTAGTTCCAAATAATGTTTATAACTTTTTAGTGTAAAATAGCTATGCTCTACAATACAAATTACCTTATGAAAGAAAATCAATACACATTAATATTTATAATTTGTTAACATAGTCTTTTCAAAATGTACATTGTAAACTGTATGTGACAGATTCTATTGCTATTGTCAGAAACATAAGGGTCTCAAGGTGAAAGCAGCAGTAAGCAGTATAAATGTGACTTTGATGCTTCCAAGTGTTTATGATTATTATGCAGAGAAGTTTCCAGCCTTATAAAATCTACTAGTGTTTTGCCAAAAGAATTCAACATTGATGGATGTTATTTTCTCCCTTTCTTCTTCAAGTATGCTCACAAGGCCTTTTCAGACCTGAGCACTCCCATTTCCTTCTGAATGTAACCTGATACATCTCACTCTACTAGTCTTCTGATAGCAAGGAAAAAAAAAAAAAAACGTCGACAGTGATTTGACATAAACTGTCACTTGTTCTTACTACCTTACTTTATTCATTCATGTCACAGAGCCTAACTGTTTGGACAACACTACTCTCTTTAAATCTGAGTACTGCTAATGTACCCAAAGAAATAAAAGTTACACCTGAGATGAAGATTCACCCAGGCATTTTTGTATATCCAGTGCAGCTAATGTTACTGTTCATGGAGAAGTTATCCTGAAATTTTCCACATACGATAACCTATCTTTGTCTGTTCAGAGCCTTAATCATCATTAATCATTCAGAGTTAAGACACCACTGCATGCATTCTGAGACTGGGATAGCTAATTTTTCTAGCCTGTGGTAAAAATAATAATAATAATGGTAATAAAATGAATTAAAAAATTACTTCGGAGATCCTGGAGCTGAGCAATGAATGTACTTTGCTTCAGGAAAACAATATTTGCTGTTTCCATGAAAAATATCACCAAAATTTCACCTAAATTTTAGCTTCTGAAAAATGTAGTTTTGCACATGTTTGGCAGAGGTGCAATTGTGTTTGATTGGTAAATTTGTCAGAGCTTTATCTCCTCAGCTGGGACTGTGAGTCTACCTTTCACCTTCCAAGGTTGCACCTAAAATGAGTCTAGATCCACAGACTCCTGAAATTTTAACAGGCTGAACATAGCAGAATGTAAATTTCTACATATTATTTTTTTCCTATATGTAGTCTCCAAGTACAATGCTTGGCAAGACTAAGATTTACAAGAATAATCAACTCAATAAAACCAAGCTGCACTGCCATATGTCTGAACTAGCTATTAAAATCAAATGAAGGAAGGTTTATGTTAAAATAAGACCATCTCTTGGATTTCAGCATCATCCTTGTGATATTCCCACTCTGAGTAGGGAGGTAAAACCTGACACCCTTGGCTTGAGTTAAGAGTCTCAATGAGCCCTAAAACAAATGCAGAAGAGATAGTGACCATACCTTCTTCTTCCTCATATACCAAAGCTCAGTGAACCAAGCATTTATTCTGTTCCTATAAAACCTGCATGTAATTCTGTCTGAAAGGAGATGAACACATAGTTGTCACACCTTACAAGGAGGGCACCTGAGTCCTTTATATTTAAACTGTTTTGGCATTAAAAAATAAACAATTTATTTGGACAGTGGAAGAAAAGTTGTCTGTTCTATAGATTATTCATTAGATTCAATAACTCAATGCTGCTACATGCTCCAAAGAACACCTAGTTATTTCACTATTAAATGGTATGATATATTCTTGTGTGCTAATTTATCAGCTCTCTTTGAGAAACCCTGAACATTCTGAAGTCTGTGGGTTTTTGACCATTGACTTGAAAGGAGTCAAAATTCTGCGGAAAATGCTAACCCACAGAAGGTGGTCCCAAACAAAGGATAAATTAGGTTGCTTGCTCCATTTCTGACAAGTTGTCACTGAAATGTATTCTCTTTGTGCAGTTGAAAATTACATCAGCTGATGTTGTGGAACTGTTTTTCTTAGATGAGTCCAAGAAAACTTCATGTTTATCATCCCAAGGAAAACAAGTCAGGGAAAATAAATTTTCAAAGGGACAAATTAGGTGAACAAATAGCACAGTTATGAAGTCCCTGTTAAAGTAGAAATAAATTAGTCTTATCACTTAGCCAAGGTGCCTTTTTCCAAGAATCTCTGGTCTCTGCTGAAAACAAAACAAAACATTCATCCTTTTTAATTTGTTTTTGAATATTTTGGATTCTGAACACTGTATAACTTTCCTGCATAAAAAACAACATGACTTGGTATATCTAAAAGGTCCTGTCAGATCTGATACTGTTGTTATTTTACAAGATTCCAGAGATTTTTTTTGAAGTTTTATGAAGCTAACTTAAAAGACTGCCAGCAACAAGCTAATGAGCTTCATTCATGTAATCCTAGGAAATGAAAAGAACCTGAAGTATATTTTCATGAGTGTCAAGTACAGTATCCAACTGCATATGTATAATCTCAACGGCTTTGGCAAAATTAGAGAAAAAATATGCATGACCAAAGTGGCTCAAGTAGCTAGTGTATGGCAAATGCAAGAGAAATTGGCTTTTTGGTATGCAGGGAAAAGGAAGCCTGCAAACAGATGATTGAATAGGGACTGCAGCTTGGCAGCATACACAGCTTGCTGCACTGACAACTTTTCTGATGTGTGTCTATTTAGTAAATTGTTACAGAAGGAAGACGGAAGAAAAGCTGAAGCTGCATTTTCCCAGGTATAATAATGAGTTTCTGAAGACACAAAAATGTAAGAGATTATTAAGCTTTCACTGAACTCTATCACATAACTAGTGCACACCTGATACTTCTCTTTCCTGTTAGAGGAACATGGTCAGACCTTCCTCCAGCTTTGCCTTGACATCAGTGAAATTATATTGACATAACCAGTTGAATATCTAACCTGTGGTGCATATCTCCACGTATGGTGTTGTTTTAGGAACTAAGCGCATGTAAGTCTGGTGTTTCCAATCTCTAGTTTTTTGTCTTTTTGTTTTTTTTCTTTTTCCTCTCCATATCTACTCCTGTTTTTTGACAGTGCACTTCAAAATTGAGTCAATAGTGCTGCTGATCTGTCGGACCACACTTTAAAGCAGTGTACTCCTGTAGTTCATTCTTGTAAAACTCGGAGTTGTCTTCCATTTCCACTCAGAGTTGTCCTCCATTTCTACAAGGGTATTGGTAGGACACAGATTTTCATAGGGTAAGAATAAGAATAGTGTCTTATGATTTTTCTTCTCCTATATTTGCATATTTTAATAAATGAAGTTTGTGCAAAATAATACTCCCTCTTACACAAAATGCTGATAAGACTGTGAGAAAAATAAGAAACATTCCTCAGACCTGCCCCTTTAGTTTTCATATACATCCATGGATAATATATTTCATTTTACCAGAAATAACATACCACCATGATTTAATACAGGCAGTGAAACATGAATTCCATGTTCTGAGTTCCAAATATTGCTGTATAAAGAACAACATACAAGGCGAGATACTGTGCAAAAATGTGGGGGTTTTTTCTACTAAGAAACGTGTTGTAGAAAAAAAAATAAGAGTTTTCAGGGCAAAATTGTGTTATTTACAGGACGAAAAAGCAAAAACAATGGACTAAACAGATTCGTACCAGTCTGAATCTAAACACTGACACTAAAGTCTCTTAAGCCAGCTGCCAAAGTCAAGAAAAGCTGATTTTTTCTTTTTAATATATAAAAAAGGAAAAACCAAAGACTTGAAATGAAGGCCAAGTATTTATAAAAACAGGAAGAAACCTAAAGCTAAATAAATGTGTATATTCCCAAGACTGTCTTATATTCCAAGAAGAAACTCTGAGCAAAGAGGTATATGGATTTGCCTTTTACAAGATTCCTTCCCACAGAAACCTCTGATAGTTGGGACATTTGTAATGAAGTAGGGTTTTAGGCCAGGTTCTTTGTAATGCCAGTCCAATGAGTGCAGGGAGGTGGTAAAATGATATGAAAATAATGAAAGTATCTACTCATAAGACTGTGGAACTAAGCTGTGGTCTATGCCTTGCACTGTTATCTTACTGAATGGCACCTGTGAAGACAAAGATATTAGCTGCTGAAATTTCATTTGAACATAAAGAGAAATCAGGAATACTTGCACTGATGGCAAGGTTACTGGGGCATTGTATATGCAACAGGAAAAAAGAAAACCAGAGACATCTCTGTGATAAGGGAGTCTAGGGGTTACTATTTCACAAGAGTATTTCCATATGGATCTTTGATGGGAAGGGCATTGTCTTCCAGGAAGATTAATGCAGTGTCACAGAATCACAGAATCACNGGCAGAGTAGAGGGGGAGGATGACCTCCCTCGGCCTGCTGGCCACACTCTTCTTGATGCACCCCAGGATGCCATTGGCCTTCTTGGCCACTAGGGCACATTGCTGGCTCTTAGGACCTTGTCACACCCTGTAGAAGAGTACATGAAAGTTTCCAAAAATTTTAACCTGAAGTTGCCTTTATTTTTTTTGCTTTTCAGGAATTTTTTTTTTCAATTAACTTCAAATCTCTTGCTGTGATTAATAGATTGTTATCAGTATCAAAAATAGATATACTAAAGCTTTCCCATATAAGTGACTATGACACTTCGTTCACAATAGTATGAAATCTGAGCACGTAAGTTAATTACAAAATTTGTCTTGCCCACCTCCAGCCTATACCCTGGGAGAAACAGAGTGAAAAACATAAAATGTCTTGATGTTGTGCGAGCAGCATTCACCAGTAGTTAAAACACTGATAAATTATCAATAATGTTTTGGTCACAAATCTAAAACACATCTTCATATGGGATACTATGAGGAAAATTAACTTCATCCCAGCCAGGTCCAGTAAAATGGGAAAAGAAAGATGATGTGTAGGAGTCCAATAAAAATTACCAACATGGCAAAATAATCCTCCAAGTAATTAAGACAGACAAAATATATTTAAAAAAGGAAACAAAACAAAAAAACTTCCACGAGAATCAGCCTACATAGGTTGAAACAAAGTCATGAAAAGTTTGGTCTGCATTTTCCTTCCTCTTGTCCTCTTTGGAGGCTAGATATCTTTCACTTTTGATTTAATTGTTCAGAATAGAACAGCAGGATAAAAGTTTTTTTTATGGAAATTTTTCACAGCAACACAATCAATCATATTTCCAACTCATTCACCGTCTTGAGCCCCTGAGCCTCAAAGCCTTCTTTTCTATGGAGCTTACTTGTTAATTTAGCACTGATCAAAGGCTAAAACATTTATCATGCTTATTAGTGAATAAACCTAGCAGCAGGTATCCCAAGTGAGGAAGCAAATCCTCATTTCCTGCAAGAATGAATTGGAAATTATCCAAAGTGCTTGCAAACATTTTTCAGGAGTGACGAATTGTCAAAAAGAAAGCAGCTGCTAGATGTGGCAGCTCTAGGGTTAGGAGGAAAGAAAAAAAAAAAAAAGAAGAAGAAGAAGAAAAAAATAATTTGCAAAGGTGTCTTCAGATTACCCCATGGGGATATTACACAGTTTCATTTACTGTAATTGCCTCTGAAATCCTGTATCAGCCGACCTTAGAACCAAGTTACAAAGTAACTGTATAAACTATTGTGGTTATTAATGCTGAGATAAATGGGAAATTCTTCACACTTACTCCTCTAGAGCTCCAATCTTTATTAATTCCTAAAAATGCATGTTGCCATGTTAGAGAGAGTTCTCTTAAGTGTCATCTGTGCAAATCTACTCCAATTTGACCTTAGGAGAAGTATTAAACCACGGTGCATGCAGACTTACCTTCTCTAGCATGTAGCAGAGGGAAACAAGGACTTTATTGTCCTCAGGTTCACCACTGAAGGTTCAAGGCCAGTTGCAAGCAGGATAACCTGGGCACAAAAGTTTCTTGGGGAATTAGGAACTTAATAAACCTGATGAATTAAATCTCAGAAGTTAGTAGGGATGTGATTTATCTGATGAAGGCAATCCCACCAATAGTTTTTGATTTTTCCCACCTGATACTTACCCAAAGTTATTATTTCATGCCTTATTCATTGGTCTTCTCTATCTTGTTTCCTTATTATCACTTCACTTGGACACATAGAGTCTGATCTTCTTGGTCAGCTCAGAGGGTTGTGATCAGTGGCATAGAGCCTTGTTGGAGACCTGTAACTAGTAGTGTTCCCCTGGGGTCAGTACTGTGTCTCATCTTGTTCAACATATTCATCAATGACCTGGATGAGGGGATAGAGTGCACCCTCATCAGGTTTGCTGATGATACAAAGCTGGGAGGAGTGGCTGACACACCAGAAGGCTGTGCTACCATACAGAGAGACCTGGACAGGCTGGAGAGTTGGGCAAAGGGAACCTAATGAAGTTCCCCAAGGGCAAGTGTATGGTGCGGCACCTGGGGAGGAGAAACCTCATGCACCAGTGGAGGTTAGGGGCGGACCTGCTGGAGACCAGCTCTGTGGAAAGGGACCTGGGAGTCCTGGTGGACAACAGGATGACCACGAGCCAGCAATGGACAACAAGGTCAATGGTAGCATGGGCTGCATTAAAAAGAGCATGGCCAGCAGATCGAGGGAGGTTGTCCTCCCTCTCTACTCTGTCCTGGTGAAGCCACATCTGGAGTACTGTGTCTCGTTCTGGGGAACTGCTGGAGAAAGTCCAGCAGAGGGCTATGAAGATGATCAAGGGAATGGAGCATCTCTATTATAAGGAAAGGCTGAGAGACCTGGGCCTGTTCGGCCAGCAAAAGAGGAGATTAAGAAGGGACCTCATCAATGCTTATAAATATCTAAAGGGCAGGTGTCAAGAGGATGGGGCCAGACTCTTTTTAGTGGTGCCCAGTGACAGGACAAGTAGCAGCAAGCACAAACTGGAACATAGGAAATTCCATCTGAACATGAGGAAAAACTTCTTTACTTTGAGGGTGACAGAGCACTGGAACAGGCTGCCCAGAAATATTGTGGAATCCCCTTCTCTGGAGATATTCAAAACCCTCCTGGCTGTGTTCCAACCTGCTCTAGGTGAACTTGCTTTAGCAGGGAGGATTGGATGACGAAATTTCTGAAGGTCCCTTCCAACCCCTGCCATTCTGTGATTCTGTGGTCTGTGATGCATCTTCCACTGAAACTCTATCTTTTCTTGCTGGATGTAGACCACCTTTGGCTCTATGTCATTGAAAGCTGTGGGCTTCTAATTACCTCAGTGTTTTTCTCCCTCTGCATTTATCCTTCAGACTCAGTGCTGTGACTTAGCTAACTTCATATCCATCTTGAATGATTGCAGTATTTATCTGTAAAGTTTACCAGTATACTGCTGGTTTACAATAAACATGTGTTACTGCATGCACGCTTTTTCAGGTGCTCTGTTTTCTGTGCTTATGGACTGTTCAGTGGAAGAGCAGACTACCTAAGATCATTACAGAACAAAACGGTTATATGTACACATCTATGTGTTGCATAAGCGAGGAAAGTTCCCCTACTGAGAAATCAGTAGGTGCTCTGGTTTCATATAGTTGTTCTTGGTAAATTGTTGTTGTGTATTAATAATGATTTTTTTGTGTGTGTGTGTTGATTTTATGTATTTGATGATAAGTGGGTTATAAATTGAGAAACTAAGTAAGAAACAGTACAGCACACTGTCTGGTACAGACAGAAGTAAGGCTTTAAAACCAATCTTACTAGTGGATTACTTTATGATATTTTAAAAAATTTTCTTTTCACCTGGATTTTCTCTTTGCAATAGGAGCTCAGCAGTGTTCTGTGCACCACCTCACTCATGCAAGATACTTCATTCTCTCGATCCCCAGTGAGAGTTTGCTTTGGAGAAATTTTCAGCTTAGAACTGACAGTTCTGAAAAATCTTTATTTCTGCCCATGTTGGCCAGTATCCCCAACAGCAGAAACTTGCACTTCTCTGTTTGAGAGAGAATTTGAACATACTTCTCACTGTTAAATCAACTTTATTGGTGAGAATATAGTTAGTGGTTTCTATGATAAATTTTAGGAACCCATAGAAAATAAAATATGTGTATCCCTCCCTCTGTAAAAAGGAAACCACCCATAGACAAGTTTTCCCATATTTGGGGTTATTTTACTGTTCTCTTAATGTTCAGTGCATATTTTCATGAGCAAGTGTGGAAGAGGCAGGGAAAACACAAAAGTTTCAGTTTTTGCATTGAATGTCCTATGTATGTTCCTGAGCAGCGACTTTGTCCAGGAATAGTGAAGGTGAATGCAAAAGCTATCAGATACCAGTTTAAGGGTAGGATTTAAATGGCAAATTCCTGAAATGTCTCGACATTGTCAAAAGTTCATGGGCATAAGTTTATGGACTTTTACCTGTTGCAAAGAAGAAGTGTCCTAATTATACAGACAAACATGACAGCTGAAAAAA
>VXBO01009806.1:115398-139552 GCA_013400135.1 Rhinoptilus africanus | reverse complement strand
TCTAAAATTGAAACATGCAAGGATGTCAATACTCAAAGATCAAACGGTTTCATAACAAAAAGTTTTGGCAGCAAATGCTTCCTGAAGCAATTAAGGTTTAGAGTTGATTTTGATACTCTTTCACAGTTCCTGAAGTAAGTGTTCCTCATTATCAGGAAATCCTTCATCTTCCTGAGAAAGACAGGACTTTTCAAAGGCAATGAAATTGGGGAATAAAGCAAAAATAATATATCTCCTTAATCTCATTGCCTTTCCCTAAAATGTTACCGTCCTGAAAAAGGATAGTGGTAAGAAAGAGACACGCACATACCAAAGTCATGTCCCAGTTGAAAACCCTAAAAACGTTCCTGTACAGTCTTTCTGACAACCTTGCAATTGCTACAGAAACAGATGTGGTTCTTCACATCAAAAGAGAGAAAGCAAAATGGCAAGGACAGAAGTGGAATGAAGAATGTTCTAGTTAGGCTTGCTATACCATAGCTCATTATCAAGCATCTCTAATACCAAGCATGGAGATTTATAGAGTTACAGGTAGAACTTACCAAAATGACGTATCACAATGAAAAAAAAAGAAACTGATCCACAATACTCATATTTTCACCACCAGTATTTTACTGCTGGAAATCATAGCAACAACTTGTAGATTCCACCATTGTAAGGAATTTGACCAGAAATAAATGAAAGCACTGGCATCACCTGTGTTCTGGGTACATTTGTTCTGAAAAAGAGACCTGCCTGATACGATCTTTCAGTTTGCAGCATTTCAGTGCTAAAATGGCACACTGACCAGTCAGCATCGTGACAGGTAACCCTGTCCTCTCAGACACGACAACATCTCATGACAACTGATCAGGCAATACAGAACTTGTTCTTAAGTGAAACGTGCAGTACGTTTGAACTAGAAGGCTTTTTGCTACTTAAATATTTCCTTACTTTTTTATTCTTTCCTACCAACTAATGTCAGTAACAAAGTCATGTTTCGTCATCCCACCTTACCAATAACCTCTGTGCCACATGCGCGAAGGCAGTATGCAGAGAAAATACAATGAATCACTTTAATACCCATATTCATACAGATTAAGAATTTTTTCATTCACAGTAGCAGTTTGTCTGAAAATCTGTAAAAAACTTAATGCAGTATATAATAATAGTTTAAAAAGCACAAAACAAAATTTCATCTTCTAGGCAAGTTCAAGAAGATATTTCTCTGGTTTAGGTACTTATGGTCTTATACATTTTTTGCTGCATAATACTCCCCACTCCGTCCCCCCCAGTCAGAGTAGCACACTGAAGTTCAAACAGGAAAACCACAAACACAGAAACACAGACGCTGTTGAAGATGAACAGTATTTTACTTCCTGTGGTCTCTCATGCAATCTCCAAACACACAGTACTTAAGACCACATGAAAAAACCACCTACAAAACATGAAGATGATAAAAGGGCAGATTTTTTTTTTCCATTAACATAAAACTTGAAACCTGAAAACTACTCACCTAAAATGAGATGAAGCTTTGTGTCTGTCTGAAAGGCATAATGTAACGTGACCAAAAATGGTGATTGCCTGATGTGCTCCAACACTTGACGTTCTGTCCTGGTGTGCTCAGTTGTTTTGGCTTTTTGAACTATCGTCGCTTTCTTCAGTACTTTCATGGCATACAGCTTTCCAGCATCATGGCCGCTTACTTTCCTTACTAGGAACACCTTTCCATAGGCTTAAAAAAAGGGGCAAAAAACAAACAAAAAAAACAAGTCACCTACACGTACTACAGGTGTGGCTGATATCATTATTATTTTCAATTACTCATTGTTACAGCAAACAGGAACCATTCAGGCTAACATCTTCCAGAACACTTTTTGTTTCAGACTGACCTTTTCTGAGCAAAATTTCAATCAAATGAGCTTAGTGACTGAACACAGTAAGAGTGGGGAAAAACAATCAGGGTTTAGTATTTAAAAACAATTTTTAAAGCTGATGATTTATTCCTTTGTAATAACCTAATAACCCCATACCTAGAATTTAGCAAGAGTTTAGAGTAAGAGAGATGCTCATTTTTTGTCCTCAAAACAGTCTGCCCATACTTGCACAACTTACATGCTTTCATTACTGGCTTTATAGTGCTGAAGTTTCAAAAATCCACAGAAAAGCCAATGAGTTTTTCCCATCAGTATTTAGTAAATAGGAACTTTCTGAGGCTCCCATACTGGACTTAAATGAGAATACACTAGAGGAATTACCTCAAAAAGAAAGTTTTCTGAACACAAACAATAAAGAAGCAGTCACCAGGACCAAAAGGTAATCTTCCCAGAATTTTAAATTATTGCCTCTAAGCGTTTACATATTTGATGAAAAATACACTCCATACTGGAGTAATAAGTGGCAAACACGGACATCCTTTTTTTTTTTTTTTAATAAAAAGGGCTCTGGTAACTGAACACAAATAAATTTGATACCTCTACTAGTCAAGCCTGTAGAAACCAAAAAAGGTTAGAATTAGTAGATAAACAGACAGGATACTATGAAAGAATCAGTGTTACTTTTGTAGATGGTAATAATTACTTCTACTAATAATCGCTCAAAGGAATGAGGAGGGACAAACAATGATACAGTTGACTTGTTTAGATTTTCAAGGTACTTAACAAGTTCCCTTACAAAAGGGTCTTAAAACCACTAAACAATCATAGGTGCAAAGAGGGGGTCCTCTTAATGAGTGAAGAACTATGTTAGCAGGCAAAAAACTCAAAAGGTTAAAAATAAATATTCAGCTTCTTCAGTAAAAGGAGGTCATCACAAGAATTCATCCTGCCTGATTCAGTCACATCTGAACAGTGCGGAAGCTGGGGTTCTTGGTTTAGTAAATTATCCACTGCAACAGAAATCAAAGTTGGCTGCTGAAAACTCTACCACAGTATCAAAACATAAAGTAGCTGAAAAATAAAATGGCAGGTAAAATTCCAAATAGGTGAATGACTAATCCACATCAAGTATGATAACAGTTATAACACTATGTACAACTAATTAAGAAAAAAAAATACCTGGAGTTACCACAGATAACCTTATAAAAAAACCAGTGGTAATCCAAAAAGCAAACAGAATGTTAGACCTTCAAGGAAAGTACTGAAAAGTAACACGAATGTACTGTACCCCAAACCTTCCAACATAAAACCAGAAACGTCTTAAGCTGTGGTACGAAATCTTTGTGTGCTCGTATCTTGAATGAATAGCACTATTTCAGTCTCTCCTCTCTTGTGTCCTCAAGTACTACCCCTCAATCAGGAAGAAAAAAAAGTATAGGAGAACATTAAAAAAAATACAGAAGATAAAAGATTTATTCCAATTGTGAAGGGAACTAAACACACTTAGACTTTTTATTTAGCCTGAAAAAGCAGAGTACTTAAGATGCTAGAGAGTTAAAAATCAAAAATTGTATGAAGTAAAGAAAGATTTTTCGTTATTTCTAGGAAACAAAACCCCTAACATACCTAATGATTTCATTTGTTATCAAGATTAAGAACTGTTCCAAACACGCAAACAAATATGCAGTTAAGCTGTGAAGCTACTGTTACATTATGCTGCAGATGTCAAAAATGTAGATGAGTTCAAAAAGACTATATAAATACTTGAGGGACAAGAAAATATATTAAGTGTTGCAAAACACAGAAGAGACTCTGGCTCTGGCAGACCCCAAACTGCAGGCTGCTGCAAGTCCACTAAGGACATCATCCCTGTGTGCCTCTCCATGTTCTTGCAGGATCTCCTCAAGCCATCATGAGAGACAGAAAACTGAACCAGCTGGGTGTTTTGTCCAACCCCCTATAATTATTTTCACATTACTTTCTCAAAGAGAATGCTCAAGTACCTCAAAACTGCAAATACACTAGACAGAGTACACTGCCCTGATGTGAGACACTCCAGCATAGTTGGTCTTTCAAAATGCTGTAGCATACATATAACTCCAGATAATTCCTGTTTTTTCCAGGCAGGTAGTAAGAGAGTTTTAAATTATCAAATGACACGTGGGTTTTTTCCTACAACCAAGTTCTACTTCATTCAGTATACAAAAGTGATACTGCTCACACAGCAAACAATTCTTTTAAAGTTCTTTACGTGACTCATCACACCCTAAGGAATCATGTTTGCCTTCTTTAGAGAATTCATTATTCCCAATAAGAGCTTTCATAAAACAAGTTTTCACAACGTTATCTGTCAAGAATGGAAAATAGGTGCAGAATAGGTTAGTGTAAACTTTCTATTTTTGGAGACAAATGTGGGATACCCAAGACAATCTTTTTCAAGATGTTCAGTATATCGCATTTTCCAGTTTTAATTGTAGTTACGAGATCTCAAGTATATCTAAGTTGGACTCAATAGCCACCAGCTGGTCATCAAGAAATGGATAACCACAGATGTAAGAAGATTACTTCAGTAAAATAGACTTGGGCCATAAATCCTGGCATGATGTACAAAACACAAGTGTTCCGAATCAAGGTTGTACAGACCATAATATCGTGACCACAGTAATACTGTTATGCATATACACAATTTTAAATGTTATTCACTTTCACTACTTAATCTTATATTGAATGTTATTTTTCCAATATTGGATGTTAAATTATTTTTAGCATCTGAAAAACAGGCCCATACTGCTGAGAGCATTGATTTAAAAAAAAAAAAATGCTTCCAGAAGTAGTATTTACATCTTTTTAAGGAGTTACTTCTCAAAAAACGTAGATAACACTTCTGCATTCTACTAACACGCAACAAAAACAGTGTGGAGAACGGCATTAGCTTGCATTTCTCAACTGCTTATGAAGCAGCCCTAGTTTGCACCAATTTTCATCTGGAGCTTGATGCTGAACTTCCTTGTGCCCCTCTGAAAAGCCCAGTCTCAAGCATTAAACAGAAGTTTCCTTAGGTTCCTGGGAAACTATAGTTTTACCAGAAGTGTTGGAGAACTATAAGCAAAGCTAAAATAAAATTTTAAAAAGACTCGAGATTTTAATGCTTTGCTACCTATATCTTTGATCACACTTTATAAAAATATACGATGATACATCTTAAGTGGCAGAATACTAGTAGTGTATTACCAGCACCTACTGCAGCTTTACATACAGCAAAATTATCTGGGAAGTATAACAGCTGTAAGGAAATCTCTAGAAACTATAATAGCATCATAAAAGAATTTGCAGCATAGAGCTTTACCGTGGTACAAATCGTTACTTCAGGAATCTGAAAAGGACTGACAGAACGATGAGGATTCTCAGTGGCTTTGATGAGAGTAAATCTTAAGTAGCACTATTTTAATCAAATGACTCATGATATATTCAACACCAGAATCTCTGATATCACCACAAGAAATCGACTTAAAAGACAAAACTGCAAAAGCAATTCATTTGAGTGGCAGCAAGGAGAAGGCACAAAAGCTAACTGTAAGAATACCCTTACCTGATGATCTTATTAACATTTTGAATGATAGAAGAACTTAAAGGCTATATAATACACTGTATTTGTATATACACACACACACTTCCCCATGTTAGACTGACCTTGCAGTTCATTAAGAGAAATAAAATAAAAATTTAAAGCAATTACTAGTTGCAGATTGAGATGGGTATCAGGCCTGTAAGATAAGAGATTTGATACCAGCAACTTATACTGAATTTCCACCTAATTTGTGAGGCAGAAAAATATAATTGGGGTTAAAACTTTCCTTTCATACTGCCTTTTTCAGGAATACACATTTATAGTAATATAAATCATCGTAACAATTCAGCAAGTCATTAGAATACTCTAAAGTACACACTTGCTGAAAGACAACAAGTTAAAAATACAAAGTATTCTTTACTGTTTTATTCTTTCTGCATAAATGCAAGCCCACTAAGTCACTGCATCATGCCAGCTAATTCTTACAGAGAAAAGGCAAGCAATTCTTATTGTTTATAGCACACAGGACTGTTTATGTGGACTTCTAAATCCACCCAAACGTGATATTTGTATACCAACACTTTTAAAGCAATGTTTTCAAGTGTTAACATAAGCTACACCTCTTTTCTTAAATTACTTTCCTTTTTTTACTGTCAGTGTAAGGATAATCATGAGATAACAGGAAAAGGATCAGAGGTACAATATATTTAATGATTTGAATAAATTTCACTGTATTCTTGCATCATATGTGCCTAGTAACCTCTTTATTCTGCATTTTTTATTGTTAAAATAGCTTTTAGATTTAATCTTCCTAAAGAATTTGGAGGCAGAACTCTCACTGTGCAGGTACCTGTCCGTATGAATTAAAGTATGGGATGTGGCAAAGTCAGAAAGGCAAACAGGCAAACAGGTCTATCAGCTAAACGCAGAAAAAAAGAAGAAAAAAATTCTGAACAAATATTTCCAATTTTTATTGTCCACCACGAAACTGTCAAAGATGAAGCATTCTCTGTCATCTTTCTTTAAGTATCAGGTAGGGAAGAAACGTTAATGGACTTTTTTCAACATCATTATTTCCCTAAGAACAAGTTCCCTATCTCATTATACAGTGAGTGAGTGAGAGATAATAAATAAGAAAGAGAGAAAGTGACAGTAGAGGGTAAGGTGCATCTTAAAAATGTACTTTCTATCATCATGAGATTTGTGTGCTTTTTTGTGCTTTTTTAGTGTTTTTTAGAAAGTAAATGTTTTTACAATAAATAGGTATTTCTTTTTTAAAGAAAGTAAATTTTTAGAAGGCGGCTTTTATATCTAAGACAACCTACCATTGGATAAGCATATCATTCATTTTTAATTATTACAAAAATTAAGGTAAATTATTTTCTTCAAAATTGATGTGAAGCCAATGCATAGCACTGAAACCAGAACAATTAATGAGTAGCTGCCTGGATCATCTTCTTACTTCTTTCTTTCCTTCTGCATTTGCTGTTCTCTCCAGTTATACCGAACCACCTCCGACATTAATTCCAGTAAAAAGTCTTTTATACCGATCTCCATTTTAACATCTAGATTCTTGCAGAACTCTCTGGTGGATGAATGGGAGAAATTTATGCAGGTTCCAGGTTCATGAACTGAACAGAATCCCCCCTTTTCAGTCTGTTCTTCGTACAGAAAAATAATTTCTTGTTTCAAAACTCAGTCTGGCCATCCCACCTGCCATTCAGTATTCATCATAGCTGTCTGCAGCAGAAACTGAAGTGAAATATTACTGGAGTTTAGAATAATTTTTAGACATCCCCTAATTTTGTCTCACTCTCCTGAACACAATAACCCCAGTTCCTTCTTTCTTTTCCTTTCATGAGAGAAGAATATTTTCTCTTTTCTTCAAGAAGCTTTGAAAGACTTAACTTAATTTCACAGTCTTAACTTTATCAGAATACTTTCTGACCTCTTAGATGGAACTTTATTATACCTTCCTGTATAACATGATTTTGAGCTGATTATTTAAATATGACATTCATCCTACCAATTTTCTTCCCCTCATATGAATATATCCTTCATATTCTAAGTATCTTCAACATACCTAGCAGCCTGTTGCTCTGAGATGTACTGTCTACACTGGAGCACACTTGAAGTCTTAAAGGGATGAGACAGGGGCTCCTGAGGCAATAGGAGCCAAGAGGGGAAACACCAGTGAAATATCTCAAAGGAATTAAGGGATGTTCCTCTAAGAAGGTGGCATAGCTGACAGCCCAGCTGAAGTGCTTCTAACACCAATGCACACAGCATGGGCAGCGGACAGGAGGAGCTGGAAGCCACATGCTGCTGGAAAGTTACAACCTAGCGGCCATTACTGAAACGTGATGGGACAAATCCCATGACTGGAGTACGGCTGTCGATGGCTACAGGCTGTTCAGAAGGGACAGAGGCACTGCCCTCTACATCAAGAAACAGATGAGTGGGAAGAGCTTGTCTTTGAAGAACAGCCATGAGCAGGCTGAAAGCCTATGGGTAAGAACAAGGCTGCCTGATCAAGGGGAGCCTATTGACAAAGCATTCTTCCTCCAGCTACAGAAAGCACCATGCTTGCAGGCTCTTGTCCTGCTGAGGGACTTCAAACACCCTGACATCTACTGGAAAAGTACCACAGCAAATCGTAGGCAACCCAGGAGATCCGTGAAGAGCACCAAAGATAACTTCTTAAGCCGGGTAGCACAGTCCTGAGGGACATGGGTCAGGGGAAGAGTAAAGTCAGGACCCTGAATTTGAGGAAAGCAAACTTCCAGCTCTTCAAGGAGTTAGTCCATAGAACCCCCATGGAAACTGCCCTCAGGGACAAGGGAGCAGAACAGAGCTGGAAGATCTTTCAGGATGCTTTCTAAAGAGCACAAGAGCTCTCGATCCCTAGGTGTAAGAAATCAGGAAAGGAGGGCAAGACATGGTCATGGCTGAGTCAAAGCCTGGTGGTCACACTACAGAGCAAGAAAGAGATGCACAGGCAGAGGAAGCAGGGACAGGTATCCTGGGAAGAGTATAGGGAAGCTGCCTGGTTGTGTAGGGATGGGGTCAGGAAGGCCAAGGTGCAGCTGGAGCTGAACTTCACAAGGGATGCAAATAATAGTCTCTCACCTCTGTGCCTGGGAAGGTCATGGAACAGATCCTCCTAGAAGCTATGCTAAGGCACATGGAGGAGAGGGAGGTGACTCAAAACAGCCAGCATGGCTTCACCAAGGGCAAGTCCTGCCTGACCAACCTAATGACCTTCTGTGATGGAGTGACTACATCAGTGGACAAGGGAAGACCTACAGATGTCGTCTATCTGGACTTCTGTCAGTATCTTCTGAACTTTTTCCCCATTTTTTTGTGTGAGCAAGCCTAAGGACAACAACTGAAATGCAGATGAGTAGGTTTACACAAGACAGTACAAATTCTAAATGAGGCCTTACTCTCGTACAGTATCATTTAAGACAAGTCTGCAATAAATGCCTGCTAATCCAAATATTCCTGATTTATGTCACTGTGATTATAGACTGTTTTCGTTATGCTTCTTCTCATTCCCCCAAATAAACATATATTCTGGTACAAAGAACTGAGAAGTCAGAGTACTCGCACTCACTCCTCCAACCTGAATTCAAGTATGAGAACAAGAAGTTGCAGGCCTAAACAGTACCCCACAACATGACACAACACAGTTAAGACCTTGTTGGAAAATTTGCATGCATACAGGTGGTTAGTGTCTTATGAAGTTTTTGAAAAATAATCTCTCTGCTGTGGAAGTTGTGGGGAAAAAGCAAGGTACATTGCACAAAAAAACATACAGTCAGTAGGATAGCTAAATAACTGAATGTATAGATCCAGACTTTTCACATGCAACAGATACTGTGAGGTCTATGACGCTTAAGTTGGTTTTCCATATTTAAGATTGAGTGCTTACACAATAATTCTTGTTATTGACAAGGTAGTTCTAGAACTTCCTGAAAACTAAGTTATTGCAAAGGGGTTTATTCAACTAACAGCACCAGAGACAATTTGTACAAGTTCTCTGTGGTTTTAACAGTAGGCCCAACAGTCACAGAAATTTGTTTCACAGTAGAAAATTTCACTATCTTGCTTCAGTTTCTATTCTGCTCTGTCGAGTCAATGAAAAGGACACAGAAGCTCTTCTGACCATAACAATTAGAAATACACTGAAAGTGAAGATGGTGTTCAAAACTGCATCAAAATTTTGTTGGATATTTAGAGAAGGAACACAGGTATATCCTATTGTGAAAAAATGTTCTTTCAGAAACCTCTTGCAAGAATGAAGGGGATTTTTGCCTCTTACAATACCCAGAATGTTTCTCAAGCCAGGATATTAAACATCCTCAGCAAGAACATCTGAGAAGGTTGCAGAATCTCTACTACTGGAGGCTTTCATGAATGAACTGTTGTCAGGGATGATGCAGGTATAACTGACCGTGTCTTGGGCCAAGCAATTAGAGGACCTCTTCAAGTCCATTCCAGTCCTGCTTTCAATGATTCCATGTTACTGCAAACACTGACAAGTCACAGATGGATACTTCCCCAAAAGCAAACAGAGCTAGCTCCGTTCTGAACAGGTGGTTTGCATTTAATGCTGTCCAGTAATTGGCAAGCAACTACCTCTGATATACCTAATGCACTAGTTTTAGCTGTGATACACTTAAGACTGAACAAAGCTTCTAGACTGCCCTGATGGTCTAGATTTCCAAAGCAAGAATCTCAGGCTATGACTGAAATTACTTATTAAAAAAGCGCAGTTAGTATATCCTTGACAAAACCCAATACTACTCTTCCTACAAATATCATTCCAGGATACCCAATGTGTCCTAGGATGCCTAAAGCTTGTAGGAATCTTTCACTCAGTTCTTGAAATAGTCAGAAGTCTACTAAGACAGAAAATGTTTCTGAAGCAACGTGACTACTAGAACAGGATGAAGACAGACAGGTAAGCTTTCTCAGCTTTTTTATTTTCTTCACACATGTCACTGTCAATCCCATTGTCAACCCATTGAAGTAGCCTTTTCTGAAAGGGGTCACTCAAAAATTATCCTGTTAACCTGAGTGAATAGGATAGTGTTTGGACTAGGAGACTAAGGACTACGAGACTAAGGAGTATCTGCTACAACTGAGAGTATTCCGTGTCAACAGAAATTCAGCTAATCTGTTCATGAAGAAGAGAGGACATGGAAGGTACCAATGAATTATAGACAAGAGTTTAACAGCTGCAAAAGGAGCATTTCAGAGGCACTGCCTAAAGACATTAGGAGGAGGTTGGGCTACCACTAGTCTGAACTTGAAGACTGACATTTATGAAACCACCAAAACTTACTTTGTATTCCAAATGCAATAGTTGTAATATTAAGGTCATCTCAGATTAATGGCAGTGATAAGAAAAAAAAGAAAAAAATCAGGTATGAGGCTGGTTTTCACACACAGATGTATAATTACAAGTAAAATCCAGCCAATGTTTCCATCAGCAAGGAGAGAAAGACATCCTCACACAAATGCATAATTACAAGTAATTTTGTTTCTGTCAACCCCACTCAGACAAATACTGACCATTTCAGAACTGCATAGCTGCTTCTATCTATGAATATGCAACATATATCTATGAATATTAAAGCTCCCTTGCCTCTACTACTAACTACTAAAATTTAACAGCAAGGGTTGAATTCTTAAGCCTGTTAAATTTATTACTTCAGAAACAGATAAATATACTCTAAGGTGATTTAACTGCTTAATGAATTTATGAAAGAATTTGTATGAAATATAAATGTGAAAAATCAAAAATCTTTGCTCTTTTCAGTGATGTAGCAGCTCATGCAATTATAGCCTCACTGCTAACCATTAATAGCTGCTAACACACAAGATTTAGTATCATAATTTATACCTTATACAGATCTTGACGATAGTCCACCTTCATGATTATCCCAACCTACTCAACACTGCATCTAATATTAATACTGATGAAAAAAATGTGTAAACACATTAAGATACATAAAAGCCATTACTTTTGGTCTGTGTACAAGCCTGTGTGTGTATCCTTCAACAAAGGGGAAAAGAAGGCTTTTTTTATTGGTTACAGTCAGCAATCCTAGAAAATCCTACAAACCTCCAACACTGTGCTCAAATCCACAAGTGAGTATTTTCCATCTTAAAACTTACTGGTATTTAAATAGGACACAAAAAGACTAGTGGAGCCAATGTCAACTCTAAAACATACAGTTAAAGAGTGGAGCATCCTATTCAATAATGTACAAACATTAGTTTTTTTTCCAGAAATTCATGAAAAGATTGTTTGAAAATTTAATGAAATTATCAAGATCATGCCTTAACTTAGATCAGATTTTTCACAAACTGCATTAAATTGTCACAAATCTCAAGCCATTTGTTTTCCACTTTTTTTGAAAAAATGCATCTTCAGAAGTGCTGTAAGCTAGAACATGCGACCTCTAATTTTGCACAGTATTTGTGAGAAAAAAGTGAAGATGATCATGCTATGCAATATAAGAGATATATCTTCCCAGAGAGTGTTCCATTCACCAAAATCTCAGCTAGAAAACAGAACTATACTTAAGAGTAATGCTCCAACATTCAATTTAAAAAAAACAGTGCATCTTACCCCCTGTTCCAAGAACTTTCAGGAGTTCAAAGTTTTCAATGCCAACTTTCTCTGCATGGCCTGTCAAATTTGCTGAAGGAAAAAAAAAAATCACGTGAGACACGTAGTACTCTGAAACATTCTGACATTTTACTACAGCTTCAGTAAAAACAAGTTTCTACTTGAAAAAACAAGATGAACCACATAAGCAACACTAAAAGGGTATTCCAGTTGCATACTGTATTCTTTTAAGGCAAGGGAGATCAATTTCCTTGCTGCCATTGGTGTTCCCAGAGATATAAAATCACAGAATAATAACTGAAGCCCATGTAGCTTGTATACAACGACTTTCATCCCATCACTGGGCACCTCTGAAAAGAGTCTAGTTTCACCTTGTCTGTAATCTCTAATCGCATAGTTATAGACAGCAATCAGGTAATCCCTTAGCCCTAGCAGCCTGAATACTCTCATGTTCTTGGATTATACGGTGCCCAGGATGACATAAGCAGAGCTCCAATAACTCTGCATCCATTTAACAGGGGATTCCTAAACCTCCACTACTCCAAGACTCTCCACTACTATCAAGTAGGAAAGACCTTGAGTCTTTGTAACCAACAAGTCTGTAAAAATCTGAACTGCTACAAAGTTGTTTAATTTGTTGGGGAGTTTGGGAGGAAAGGGGTCCTACATTTATACTGATCTATTCCACTGAGGACTTTTTTGTCTAACAGACATTTTTCTAATCAGGAAACTAAAGAGCTCTATTTAAAAAAGGAACTGTGGTAGGTTGGTTTGTTGTTGCTGTGGGGTGCGGTTTTTTCTTTCATAGTCTGCTAAAAGAAAGCCTTAAGCAGTTCCCATTTTTTACCCCCTCTTTCATTCGCATCATAACACTATCCATCCATTTGCATCAATATGACTGCAGGCAATTCAGCAAAGCTGCTCATTGAAATGATCCAGGTTAAAAGCAGTAGGGCAAAAAAGCAACTAAGGTTGATTATTCTTAACCAATTTCAGTTCCCTGATCCGCAGCTGCATAAGCAGTTTTACTAGAACAATTAAGGATGCAGCATCAAGCTGCAGAAGCTGGCACAGCTGCTAAAAAAATGCCTCTCAAAGAGCAGCTTCAAGCCAAACTGTATGCTTAAAGGCTAGCTTTAGGAAAAAAAAACAAAAAACAAAAAACAAAAAAACAGCTTAGGAAAGATTTGCAAGATGCTTTCAGTAACAGAACCCCAGATTTCAAGTACAAATCATAGAATGGAGTCGGAAGGACCTTAAAAGATCATCTAGTTCCAACCCCGCTGCCATGGCCAGGGACACCTCCCACTAGACCAGGTTGGTCAAAGTCCCATCCAGCCTTGAACACTGGGAGGGATCTCTCAACCAAAAGAGGAAAACTCTTTGATAGGAGATGCTGAAATTAATTTACTCCATTCAACATAAATTCTCATTTGGTTTGATATTTCTAAGAAACTTTATCAAGACAGTGTGCTTCCTGAATTAATTATTGGAATGTATAGTTTATCTCCATTCACAGAACTACAGTAACTCAACAACTCAAAAACTTAAAGCTCCATAAAGACATCTCTCTGCAAAGGAGGAACAAGTATAAAAAAATCCAAGCATTAATAAGTGAAAAAAGCAAATTCGTGATTTATACCATCAGTCCTAGGAATCTCTACACATACACTAAACACATCTAGTTGGGATAGGGTAACATTAGCGCTCTCATGCAAGTCACTGATGGATGAAATCTCATCTAAAACACTATTTTCAGTTCTTATCATTCATCTTTATTAGGGATTAATTGATCTTGGAGTAAGTGCATAGAGGCCACTTGGAACTACTGAAAGATTAAAAAGTCTAAAAGAGCTTTCATTATTTTTTCTTTTGCAAACAGAAGTACACATGACAATAATTTTTGCAAATCTGAGGGAATCTACAAGCTTTTCTAATACTAATGTAACAGACAAAAAACCCCCAACACAGCACAGTGAAACTATTGTTAGAGAAATGTTACTTTTGTGATCAGTTCCATTTTAATAACATGCATTAGACAAGATAGCACCAGAGTCATTAACAAATCAATGAGAAAACATGCACCACACCAGCTGAAGCTTGCTGTACTATTTTCGCTGCAAACAGAACAAATACTGTTGCTAGTGCTACATCAGACATTGCTGAAGTCAGCAGTAAGGAAGATGCACTCGTGTGCCATGAAAGGAGTAGCAGGTAAGGCTAGACTGAGTCAGTGGCTATATAATTACTGTAAATCGTGTCACAGTCAGATAGCCATATATCCTAAAGCAACTTAATATTACATATTACTCTTCTTAACAAGTGCTGAGAATGGTACTCAACATACACAGTTTCAAAACAGCGTCTTTCCTGCCAGGGACAGCAGGAGCTGAGGACTATCCTAAGGAGACCAGGGCTAGAGTGTCCAGAGTTTTAATGAAGCAGCAGATGTCAATGAAGAGATTCAGGACACAGAAATTCTCTGGACACTAGCCAAGTAAGTGGTGAATTCAGAATGGGAAGAAATTTTCCACCGAGAAATCCACCGATTTGGATCTTCCATTATGGAGTACTCCAGAAAGGCTTTACCATCTCACATCCTTTAAGAGCTGTCAGCAGAAAGCTTTTCAATTAAACACCCTTCTAAAAAACAGAATAGTCATTTAATCCCACCATACTTTTGGAATTGAATAGGAAGACAGAGAGTGGAACACAGAGAAATGCTGCATCTCAGATAACACGCTGCAGATTCGTAGTGCTGGATATAGTCCTAAAAAGAGATCAAGTCCTAAACTCAATCCATTAATTTAAACTGTACCATAAACTCAATTTAACTTGCATTCCACATTCAGTAACATTAGTAAAACCTTTCCAACTTTAATGAGGTTACACAGTAAAAAGCTGTGTGATACCTAGTTTGAATTATGTACTTGTTTCAATGTGAGCTGTAATTTTGCACTATGCACTTAAATCTCATTTTTACTTCCATTTAGGATGTTTAATTGCCTTATCCTAAAAAAAAAAATCTTGAAGGTTATTGTAACATTATTTCATAGTAAAAGGGGAAAACTACATCACAAACAAACATGATCACTGTAAAATAAAACCCACCTCATTCTTTTTGCACTGTACTAAGAAAAAAAAGTCATCCCACAAGATCACATAGCTAAAAGGTGTTGCATGACATGTAGAGGTATGACAGGACAATTGAGGCGTTCAAATTCTCTCTCAGCAAAAAGCAGAATTATCCTTTATAGCAACAAAAACAAAACATCAAACTAGATGTTCAAAGCTACAAGAAAAGATTAACAATTCCCAGAAAGTGGTTCTCCCAGTGTTCCCACAGCTGGCAATGGCTTGCTCCAACAGCCTCAGTTGCTGCACTCAGTCCATTTCTGAAGTCATACCCCGAGAAAAGCAAGCTGAATGTGTCCATGCCACATTCTTTCCAATGACACTACTAGAGCAGTTCTTTGTCTTCATCTGCTGAAACCAGGCGCAGCACTTTTCAACATTTTAGCTGAGGCACAGTTTCTCCACAACAAAAGTTGTTATACTGACATTCCCTTCAACTTGCTTTCAGGAGCATAAATCCCCAAAGATTAGTTATCCTATTCACCAGTGACCCTAGAAACCCAAATGACCGCTGCTGGAGGACCTCTCAAAAGCAACACTTTCCCCAATTACAAGACAACTGTTCCAAGTTTGAGGGGCTTTAAAGAACTGCAACAAAAAGGACAGTACTCCTACCATCACTGACAGGACAGTGAACAGCTTCTCCCACCCCACGGACATCACCATGCTGGGACTGGTGTCAGAACCTGACCCAACAACTGCCTGTGCAACCCACATAAAGAAAAGTATCTGTCAAGAGCTCAACAGGATGAACACTCTAGCATTTAGCTAGCAGTATTTCTGGTAATTAATACCATAACACTTCAGTGTATGCAAATATGTCATTTGGAAACAGAGGCTTTGGGAAAGCTCCTCATTTAAGAATTGAGCACAAGAAAAGCAGTTTTGGAAACAGAAAGTATACTTCTCCATGCCTTTCTTCTTCAAGTCCGTTGATGCATCAGCTGAAGAGTACCAAGGAAGGGAACTAAGCTTGGACAGGAAGAAAGTACTGCCCTAGCCAACAGGATGAGTTTCTCCACAAATGATCTGAAGTTACACCTGACGCTGCAGTATAAAGGATGGTGTTACATCTTGAAAAAAAAAAAAGCAGTAAGCTGACAGCACCTTCCAGAAGACAAGCTAACTGCATAGGTGCACAATTAGAAAAAGCTTCCATTTACAGATTTTTCTACTCTAGTCCACAGTAAATAGCACTGGCCCAACATGGTAAGAAGGACAGTATCTCACTCTTGCCTTCAGCTGCATACAACTGATCAACCCAGAAACAAGGACTAAATGGAAAGGCCAAGACATCATAGCATCCATAGAAACAAAGGGGAAATAGTGGTACTGGTTGTAATTATCACCTCTGAAAGCAAAAAGAAAGCAAGTATCTAGAAATATCCCCACTGAGAGGGCAAACCTCTGCATGCAGGGACATTAATGCATAGAGATCAGTACTGTCGTTCTCAGCCCCCTGAAAGGAGGACAGTCTGTTTAACTCGGGCAACCAGAACAAAATATTTCCGCTTGATGGAGGATCTCCAGGTGACCTAAGAGACATGGCTGTTGCCTGCACTATACCTGAACTTTAAGAAGACCAAGTGTGAACTAAGAACCATGCAAGCTGGCACTGTGTAATGACTCTATTTGCTTTTAATTGTACTTTTGTGATCTTAAGAAACAGTATTTCAACAGTGGTTGTTTCCAAGTTAAAATGCACTGTGCCTTCTGTTTCTGGACTCCACTGCAGATAGATTTTGAAGCAGACAGACTAAACTAGAGCTTCCTCTACTGAACTAGATCAAGCAACCTTCAAAGACAAGTTCTGCCTGAAAGTTGTGAGCTGTCTCTGCTGTTCTCTGCAACATGAGATCAGCTCTGCCATTTTATCGAGCAGAACAATAAACATCAGACAAATTAAAGCAGAACAGAGAAAGCAAGAAGGAAAATAGGAGAGAGGACATTCGTCAATATTTCAAACTATTATGTGTCCAATGCCTGGTACCAAGATCAACTTGATTCTAATGTGTTAGTTCAGAGAACGGCCAACCTCCACTCACCCAACAGATCCACAACAAAGAACGATGCTGTTTTCAAAGTTACGTGAACACAAACTTGAGATTACCCCTTACTCAAAGTGAAGAGCGGGTGCTTTTCCTTGAAATTAAGCAAAACTAGCACATTCCTTTTGGGGAGGGGAAAAGGGGGAAAACACACAACAAAAACCCCACAAAACCACCACATAACAGAAACCACACAACTATTGCTTGTTAGACACTGAAGAAAATACATCTAGGATGTTATACTGGTTTTCTGCTATATAGAGAGTTATATTTTGATCCTAACTGGTTACAGCAACTGAGAACTATTTGTGAAGTGAGAAATATTCCACAGTCCTTGAAATCTGACAGATCACCAACTAGTAATTGTCATGTCCCTGAACAAGAGTACCATTTAATCAGGACAGGGAACTGTCTTACAAACTTAAAGTAGAGTTTAAAAAGCGTATCATCTCAAGGACTACCTGCATTTTTCTTAGTCCAAAAAAAAGAATTCAGAGCAAAAATAAAACACGCACACAGTTCTGAACTCACATCAAAGAAGAGAAAACACAATTCATGTTACTCTGAACTCTCAGCTCAGGTAGGGTGACAAGTATTCATTGTCTACACTATTATACGCGTAAGGAGAAAACCATTTGAAGTGAAAATTGAAGATCTCACAAAGCTGCTGATCCCATTCTAGGCAGCTTGGAAGCCAAAACTTTGCACAGCCAAAGATGACAAAGACCTATGAAGTACTAGCTAAGCAGAATACAGTATGTGGAAATTCAGAAGCATGAAACGCTGTGTGAAACATGACAGGAAACAATCATTACCATTATGAAAATAGACTGAAGCTGCAGAAAACTATCCCACCAAAGTTATCATTCGTACATCAGAAATTGAACTAAAGATAAAAGCGTGGACATCTGAGATTAACGATCCAGACCCACAGTAGTCAGAATTGGAAAATGTTCCATGTCAAGATCCATTTGTATCCATCAGCAGTAGCCCTTTTGCTATTAGAGAGGTGATTTTGCTATCAGGTTTGTCATTACCATGAGATGAATCACTATGAGGTCACTAAGATTCAATCTAGAAGCACCTCCATGGTTAGCTAGAAGCTTAATGTGCAGTAATACTATACATCACATAACAGCCAAAAAAAACCCCCAAATGTAATTAGGTAACATGCTAATGAATAAAATTGCTATATATAATCTAATGCTGGACAGAGACAAAATAGGCAGATCAAAATAACAGATATCTAAAGACTGTGCACACCTTTTCAAGGAAAAAATTACATCTAAATATAAGGCATGAATCAACTTTGATCTTCTCAATCATCAGAAATCAGTACCACACTTCAAAAAAAAATACACTTTATTCAAGCACAGGCACTTTGGACACACTGTTGAAAGTAACAGAATGTAGATTAATTTACCAACAAAAGAAGAGTAACTGACAATTTAAATTTGGATGGAACGTACTTACATATTGGCTTATACAGACACTAACTGGAAAACTTAAGTTTTATCTTCAGAATTACCCTCTCTCAGATAAAGCTTTTATAACCATCTGACAAAGCCAGCATAAAATATTTACAGATGTCAACAAAAATTGGAAAGAGGAAACAGTCACAATAGTTCTCAAAGCAAAACACAAAAACATGTAAAATGACTGTGTATAAGGTGAGTCCTTCATAAACCAGGCCATCTGCCTATCTACAGAATGAGTCAGAAGCAAAGAAATGTTAGCAGAGCTTGCACCTCATCATTAGGATTGTATAAGAGTTAAAAAAAAAAAAAAAGGAGAGAGGGAAAGAAAGAAAGAAAGAATGTTTACCATAAGATATCAAATGATGCCAAGCAATGGAAGGGATCCAATAGAAATATTTACATGAAGCATATAGCTGCAAATCACACCCTCAGATACCCAGGCTTCCTTCTAAGTTTAAGCAACTTGAGCGAGTGTTTTCAGAATTGCCTCCTAAATAAAATCCTGAACTGCATTTAAGTGGCATACAATTCTCCTAACACTTTTGTGGAATCCAGCATGAGCTTTTAAACCATCATATTTAGAATCAAAGGATGGTTCACTGGAACAAAGCTAAACAGGCTGACAAGGAAGACTGCGACTACTAGTTCTCATTCATATTAGACATTTTAGAGATTATCACTGAAGCAATAAGAGCAAAATAAGCAATGGTACCAGACCTTTTTACAGATAATTTTAGCCAGGTTTGTTAGATTCCAAATCCTGGAAAAAAGCAAACAACAGATCAGTAGTCAATCTCCTCCTTCATAATCAGGAGATAATCCTCCTCTCCTCCATAATCAAAGTTTATCATAGTTATTAGAAGATAAATAACAATAAATTCCTAGACTACAAAACATTTTTTTTTAAATATTGGTTCTGTAAAGAGTAAAATCCAGAGATTTAAGTTGTATTAAGGATGATTCGTGAACTTACTCTCTTAAAACACTCTTCATACTTCCCACAGCAGTATGAGAACACATATATTTTAGTGCTCAAAAAGAGAAGAGTAGAAGTAAAAGCAATCCTAGCTTTGAAATACTCAACTATTAATATATCCTGATCTCTGAACAATATATAGAACTAGTACAGTCATATTAAAAAAAAAGAAATCTGTGTCTTACTGAAAATATCATTTAAAAAGTATCTTTAAACTTTCATAAAAAAATTTCCTTTAAGAAATTAAAAAAATAGAATACTGTAGAGGTGCCAGGTGTAGGTCTGCAGCGAATGCTGAATACTCTATTTAATGCAGCATTCATAATGGTTTTTAGCCATAGGAATTTTCACAATGACTTAGGATTAAACATGAACTTTACAGTTTACAAATAAAACCATTCTAGGTTATGTTCTCATTCAAGAAGGGGTGACTAAGAATTTGCAATATTAAATCCTTCAAGGAGTCCATGTATTTATTGTCCGAAGCCTTTTATAGTTTCATACTGAATTATAAGTTGGACTATTTGACCCAAGTGGAAGTTCCAAATTCCTCTGCCTCTGGAGCCCCGCAGCCCATTGCTACATTAACGTCTGGGCTATACATGCCTTTTCGCATGTCATGTGTTACAGTCAGACAAATGGAAAAGTAAAACAAGTTCTTTAGCCTAAAGTCTATGATTGCATTAAAATGAATCCAGTATCCTCTTCAAAATGGAACTGCCAAAAGGACAAGAACAAAATCTTAAAGCAAAACAAACAACATATATACTGCCTATCGCCCACACATTCATGGAATGTCTCAAAGTTCCCTTCAAGATCCCGGTTTTGCTAATCTCTGCTTCTCACTGGGCAAAGCAGGGAGTGCACATGCATGCTGCAAGATGGGCAACTTGCTGCCTAGTCACATATACTGAAGGCTCAGGATCCTTTGACCACTTCCCCCCACCCCAAACCCAAGAGCTATGACAGAAACCAACAGGAGGTGTGTGCACCAAGGGGGAAATATCACTAACAGTTCTATTTCCTTCTTAATCTCCTACATCACTAGTCTTTCTCTCTCTGCCCATATCCTTCCCTATCACACAAAAACTTTTCTCTAATAGGCTTTACATTTGCTATTGTTCATTTTGTTATATGGCATTACTAGGAAACAAAATGTGAAGAGGCAACGATACTGTTTTTTCACTGTAAATAACAACTTCTTAGGTCTCCAAAAAGATTAGAAGTTGTACTAAAACTGAGTTTAGCCTTCAAGAATAAAACCTTTCCCTTTATAAGATTCCAAAAACAGATGCTGCAGAAAATTTAATTTTCTTATTATTTTCACTAAAGAGCTTCAGTGAGAACCAGTTAACATTTCCTACCATTTGATCTTTGGCATAGTTTCTCTTCTACTTCCTGAAAAGAGAAGGTGATTCCACTTTCCCAAAAAACTCATTTCCTTCCCTAAGTGAGAAGAGAAAGATGGTGACTATTCTGAAGTGGCTAAATTGTGAGGTTTCTGTCAAGGAAGAAGTGGTTTGTGTGACAGCAAAAGAAAGGAAAAAAAAAATAAAGTTGTTAAATATACTAGGAGAAAATCATTATTCACTGAAATGTGTCCTAAGAGATACTGCTGTATCTAATCTGCAAAATAACCAACCGAAGGAACAGTCACTGAGGCACATGCTTGCTTACAGTTTCCCGACATTCTGATTCTTTGCATCATTAAAATAAAATAGATATACATAGAGCAGTGCCCAGTATTTGTAACGCAGCAAATCACATGGCATCTCACAGTGGCACTCAAGTATTATGCACCACAGTTCCTTCCCTATCAGGGACCCAATCTACATGCCTATGAAGTGATGTTTTTTCTGCAGTTGCTTTTTGGTCACGCAACAGAAAAGTCTCAGGGCCCTAAGAATATGAGATACAGAGCTAAAATTAAGATTGACCCTACACATCAAAGCCAGCACTGTAATTTCAAAGTCAAAGTTTATAAGATGTCAAACCATGGTATGACAGGGTTAACAGTCGACTGGGAGGAACAGCACTGCATATGCTCTAAGTGTGCATTTTCATATGCTGCAATACTTGCTTGAAGGTAACAACAATCATCTGTTTCATTCTTGAAGACACTCATTTAATCTTAAGTTCAAGTTTTATAGCACGTTCAGGTACTCAGCTGACCATAATCAATGCCTATCTCCAACTAGTTTAATATTTTTAGAGCAGTTCCAAGAGCCAAGTAATTCCAAATGCAAAGTATAACTGTAGGTTCACCCGCATTTAGTTGATCTGAATACCTAATTCTTTGTACTTTGAGTTTGTTATCAAGAGGTTCAAGCAACAACTTTCACAATATGAAAATGAGACACTCCCTTCTCAAAGAAGCCACTATTTCTGCCACAATAGTGCACTCTTTCAAAGCACTGCGGAGACTGACCTCTTTTTCATCCGATGACAGCTACTTTCAATATGTAATTCTAAATCATTCAATTAGTCACAGAGCTAGCAACATCAAAGAAACAACACGGAGAGGAGGGGAACACTAGAATCTAAACAAATCATACATTAAAAGGATATTAATGGTATACAGCCTCGGTATTTAAAAGCAACAAAGATCCTCTGGCTCCAGTTCTAGTTCTTGTACATCCCCTCACCCTCTTTCCCTAAATGAGGCAAAAGTAAATAATCATGCTGCACGCTTTAAAACTGTGGTGGGTTGACCCTACCCAGCAGCTAGGCACCCACACAGCCAGACTCAGCGCAAAAAAACCTAAGACAAATATCCAAAGTACCCTATAGATTATTTATATATTTCTATATCAACAGCAGCTGACTGCAATTTTTCTCCTCAAATTATCATATCTCTGTGCATCGTATAGAGACAAGTTCTGAAACAGTATCTTGATATGTCTTGCATAGCGATGACACCATTGACTCCTTCAGGAGTAGGAGTCTCCCAGGAGTACATGACAGAGCAGCTCCCTCCTCCACCCTAATGCTCCAGAAATAGACAAGTCATTGCTAGAAAGCATTTTTCAGAAAGCAGAGTTTTCTAAATACTTAATAAGGAGAAGAGAATGAGAAGGGGAGAAGCAATTGATTCCTCTTAAGCTGAACTTCAGAAGTTTAAAAAGATACAAACACGCTTGAGAATTTTTAAATTAAAAGCAAGTAGCGGTACTTCCTGAATCTACAAAGCTTTAAGATCAGGATCAAAATGAAAATTGCTCATTAGGCTGTATTAGACAGCTCTTTGTCTAGTTTATACGAATGTGTTTATTCTTCAAACTATCTTTAAATAACTATCTCATAGATGATATGTGCTGTCTCTACTTTTATAAAAGAAACCTAGACATAGCTGGGTAAATACACAGAATAAGTGTGTTCTGCTTCCCTTCCCCCTACCCCTTTTTTTCCTCCACACTGAAATCTAGCAAAACCCAACAAGGCAAGTATGTTTTCCACCAGCTCTCTGGCTGCTTCTTGAAAGAAGGAAACTAGAGTCCCTTTGGCTTCTGCGTAGCTATCAGGAAGAGCGCCTTTTTTTTTTTTTTTTTAGGCTGCAGTGATAGCTATGTTCCACTGGGGCACCTCCACTGTGCCCCTAGACCCGAGTGACAGGGGGGACAAAAGGCTGAGTGCGACCAAAGAGACCCAGCACCACCACCTGCCTTCCCCATCGGCTCATCAGCCAACGTCAACTACAGTAACCCGAGGGGGAGGGTGTTCCTCCAAACTCCTGAGATGAACAGCATCACGTACTTACTTTTACTTCATCATTGAGAAAAAAAGATGATGAAAGAAAAGGAACGAAGGGCATGGGTTAGTAGCACCTCAACTGGCAATAAACACAGAGAATATACATCTTGATCATGTTTTAAAAGCGCTTCTAAATGAACAGTAAAATCTAGATTTACTGCAGTATTCAAGTCGCCTGGAAACTTCTGAGAAGCACAGAGTCCCTATTAAAAAAATATATAAAGAGCTTCCCCCAATACAACAACCTACAACAGAGCATTTCTGCTGTATCTTGAAAGGTCATATTTATTTCACTGCTGAACTACCTCTCTAGGGGGTCTCCAAGTAACTACTGAGCTACAGGAAGATACAGAGACTGAAAAGCCAGATAACTTTGCGGCTACATGTTGGCACATTCCCCTCCCTACAATTCCGGCATTTCATCGAGGTCAGAGAAAAGCTGTCACAGAAAACGACACCATTTAGGAGTGTAGCAAACAGCCCCCATTCCCCATCCCCCAGTATTGACATAGCCATTAAAGTCAAACACATAATTTAAAATGAATAAATAAATAAATGAATTATAATAATAAAAAAGAATGACTAGCCCTTATCTCCTTTAAAAGCGTCAAACACCACTGGGGAAGTGGGACAGGGGAGCCAAATGCGCAGCAGAAGTCCAACCGAAATACTTTTTTCAGAAATAAAAGGGACACCCACA
>VXBO01009806.1:93140-114378 GCA_013400135.1 Rhinoptilus africanus | reverse complement strand
GTACGGTGCGCACGTCGGTATGTCCGCCTTCGGGCCGGCGCTCGGCGCCGGGTGACAGCCCCGCGGCCGTGCGGTAACGCGCTCCGGTCACGCAGGGCCCCGCAACACGGGGGGGGGCGGGCGCAGGGCTGGAGCCGGGCTGCGCTGAGGGGGCTGCGCGCCTGAGGCGGCATTCGCTCTTCCCGGGGACCGGGGTCCGACGGGCCGGGCTGGGCGAGCGAGCGGCGACCGGGGCCCGGGCGCAGCGCAGCCAGCGGAGGTTGCGGAGGCGGAACTCGCGGGAAGATAAAACAGTTTTTGTGATGGCTGGAAGGTGACAAAGCCAAGAGGGGCCGGGCCGGTTATGGCGGCGCGGGGGGGCTCGTCCCGGGGCTGCCTGGCTCGGCGTGTGGGGGGGCGGCAGCGGGAGGAGGCGCCGGGCGCAGGTGGCCGGCGCTCAGGGCACCGCTGGGGACGTTGTGGTTCCGTCCTGGGAGCGGCCTGGGACACACCGCCCTGACAGCCGGTTTTGATGCCCGTTTTAAGGAAGGTGTGTTTTGAATCGTATTAGACCTCTTCACCTCACTTAAGCCTCTCTGTTGTGTTTCAGAAGCCATCTGATACGTCTAACGTTGTCAACGTTTCCTTGAGGCAGGTCACACAAATCACTTTTCTCCCCATTTCTTAGTTTCAGTAATTCCTGAGTTGTTGCTTTCGAAGGCGGTTGCTTCCTGTCCTTTGACACTATAACGAGATGCTGGTTCGCAATGCCATGTCAGATACAACAGCTGTGTTCACTCGGAGTCTGATTCTGGTACATCAAATAAAATCACAGAATGGTTAGCCTTGGAAGGGATGTTAAATATCATAGAATGGTTTAGGTTGGAGGGGACCTTAAAGATCACATAGTTCCAACCCCCCCTGCCAGAGGCAGGGACCAGGCTGCGCAGAGCCCCATACAGCCTGGCCTTGAACACTTCCAGTGATGGGGCATCCACAGCTTCTCTGGGCAACCTGTTTCAGTGTCTCACCACCCTCACAGTAAAGAATTTCTTCCTAATATCTCATCTAAATCTCCCCTCTTTCTGTTTAAAACCATTACCCCTCATCCTATCACTACACTCCCCAATAAAGAGTGCCTCCCCAGCTTTCCTATAGGCCCCCTTTAGGTACTGTAAGGCCACTATAAGGTCTCAGAGCCTTCTCTTCTCCAGGCTGAACAACCTCAACTTTCTCAGCCTGTCTTCACGATAAAAGCTACTACTATACAATTGTTTAAATACCAAACCTCGGTTTTAGGGCACTTTTGGAATTGGTTTTCTTCCCAGAAATTAAAAATACTATCTAAGGGTTTCATAGTATTCCTGGTAAAACTTTTGAAAGTGTTTAACACAAAGCACTGCAGGTGATCTGTTGAGGTATCTCCTTGTAGCAAATGGTACACTGAAAATGTCACTGAAAATGTCCATCCAGTTACTGCATTTCTGACAGTATCATGTCAAGACTATAAATACAGAAAGTCTGATCACAAAGATGTTTTCAAACTGAAAAATAATTGATGCAGTAATTTTTGTCACTTGATTTTAGAAGCCTCTCAATTCCAGAGACAGTAAATGTTACATCATTGTAATACTAAATTACAAAAGGGAAAATAATGAAAATACAAAATAAACTGATAAAGTTCATTGTTCAATTAAATTTTTGCATCTTTGTAACTAATGGCGCCTTTGTACAACTAGTGGGGAGTATCAGTTTTATTTCTTCTTTACAGAGAGTAACAACCACATCTGATTATTCTGTCCCAGATGTTACATTTTAAAGAGACTAGTACTATATTTCATCCAGTGGCTCTACTAGTCTACGCTCTGGACTAACTGTCCCTGGCAGCTGCAGGAGAGAGAAACTGAAATCTGACTCCATGCTGTTCCTTACTAGCACTCGGTGTGAGTGAAGCTGGCAATGAATCCTGTGGTTGCTAATAGTCTCAGTTTCAGATGTTCATAGCTTAACAGACTTTATCTGTTAATATTTGCCTCAGCCTGAAACCATCTCTTTTCTCCTTTTAAAGTTCAGCTAAAACAGCTATAAAGAGTGAGGCATTAACCCTAAAACATCAAATCAAGGTTAATAATCCTTTGTGCTAGCTGCTGACTACGCATATAGAAAGACACAGTGATTACCCTATATATTTAGGTTTCATTTTTTTGACTGGGCTTGGCAAGTACTATTGCATGAACTGAAAGTTCATTGTTGTGGCTGAAGGACCTGCTGATTTGCTTGCACCTTGGGGAAAGTGACTGAGCAACATGGTCATTCCTTTAAAAAAAAAATTTCCACATTAACAGTCTCTCCAGTGTTAAAATATTTTTGCAGTGGGATTCTTGTGTCATACCCAGAAACAGCAAAGCAGCCCTACAGAATGCTTGGAAAGAATCCCACCTTTTGACAGACAAAAGAGCTATACTTATACTGAAATCCTAAACCTCCTGTCAGTAGTCCGAGAGTACATGACTATGCTCAAGTTTTCATTTCAGCTGAACTTTTGGAAGCAGTGGAGGATTAAACTTGGTTGTGTGCTTGATTTAAGAGTGGACCTACCTTCAGTGGAATGGTCCGGGCATAGTGAGCTGGTTTCATTACCTCCATCACCTTTGTCCTTGAAACAGCACCACATAGCTTTGTGGTTGTTCGTAAAAGGACGCAGTTTTGTCAGCCTTAAAGGTAGATAGGATTTACAGGCAGGTGGAAGCATGCAGGCTACATCTGTACCAGAAAATAAAGCAGATGAGGCCTTGTTCTTTATGTGTCAGGGCAAGTAGCATGGCATAGCTTGAATGCACACAGCTAAATTCTTTCCCCTTCAAAACAGGGTGGCCTTTTCCATACTGCCTGCTGGATTTATACAGATGGCAAACTGTTACTGAGCTGTGCTAGCCCCCAACTTGTACGAGGATGTTGTCTGGGAGAGCACTAGTCAGCGGCTCAACCATTCCTGAAAGCATGCCAGCAGTCAGAAGGACGGACAGTCATGTGCCAGCACTCAGAATCCGCCTTTGTCCCATTTAAATCACCAACGCAGACAGTCACAGAGTCAGATGAGAGAGGAAATTTGGCTTGAGCCTGCAGCCAAAGCAGGCGTGTGGAAGTACAGAAACAATGATGAGCTACCAACCCACAGGGAGTAGAGAATGGTCTGCAGGAGGTTGCTTTATAGTTTGGAGAAGTAAAACCACCCTTGCTATGTAAGCTGCGCTTTTAGAAGTGCAGCTCTGAGTGCAATTTAACTGACTGTTCTTTGCATTTCAAATACTCATTTATGTGTGTGTTATGAGACTGAACAAAAAATATTATTTGGCATAATTTTGCATTCAATAAATTAGCTCTCCAGTGTTAGAAGGGAAAATACTTTGTGTAAAAACAATTAAAAACTATGGGGTAATGCAGAGCCACTCTCCCTCCATAGTGTAAATGTATTTTTTTTTAAATAGCATTTTCATATTCATATGTACGATAAGAGCAACCTGGCAGGTCAGTCAACCAACAGTTCAATGTTTGGGCTGAGCGTGTGCTGCAAGTTTGGGAACATGGAGTAACACAGTTCTAAAGATAGATGTCCCTTCTCTACCCCACAACACAACTGTTCAAAAATACGTGTATTTACTTGCCATTGCTAATTGTGAAGAGAGGGAGGGAAAAAAATCTTGTGGGAAATACCCACATGGAAAGATATTATTGAACTTCATTTAAGAAAAACTGTCACAACATTTCCTTTTTGGTTCTGAAAGAGGGTATGTGCCAAGATGGTTTGAGGGCTGAGGTGAAATTGAAATACTCAGTGTACAGACTTCAGGGAGGAAATGAGAGAGAGAAAGAAAGAAGAAAATGAGTGCTGTAGCTGCATACTTCCAGGGTGTCATTGCTTTACAGTTTCAAGGTACTTAATTTACTTTCTTTCTGAAGGGGAGCTGCATATGAAAAACATAGTTTCTATGGAGCTAAAGTTGGAGGCGTCTGTCGCTTTTTTATGGTCATTGATTTGTTACAGAAATAGGTGTTATTTTCAAAGTGCAAATGTTGGAAAGCCAGATGGTACAAAATGTTCCCCTTTATCAGTCCACGGAGAACATTTGCACAGGAAGGGAAAAAGATCAAATTTTGGAAACCAAGAAATAAATTTAGGGAAGGACTCCCTGTGAAAGACAGTCATGACATGAAACAGCTTTTGTGTGAGATTTTAGTACAGTATTGTTTCTAGTTTCTACTTTACATAGAGTCTTGGTGATTTTTTTTTTTAAATTTGCAATTTAACATTTTGTGCTTGGTAACTGTCAGAAAAGTAAACTGGGTAGGTAAATTTGCTGTTTAAAGAATTTTCATATGAAACTACTCTGGCCAACAGTTTTATCTCTTTAAAACCACTTACTCTCTTACCATGAAAGGAGAAGTTATGCTAAGCATCCAAGCCTAATAATTCTCTTAACGGAAGTGGTACAACTCTGTCAGGAAATGGATCATTTCTTGAAAGAGTGCAAATAAGTGAAGATGTGTTACTGATTTTAGGGTTACATCTTTGATTAAACTTAAGTCATCTTTCAGTTAGTATTCATTTCTTCACTGAAAATTCTTTTTTTTTTTGATCTGCTAAAATGCTTAAGCTAGGCAGAGATGGAATTTCTAGTTAATACAAAGAATTGACTTTTGGATCCTAATCCTCACTCACTCTCACTCGTAATAATTTGAAATTATTTTCAAATGTGTCGGAAGAAACACAGAGGGCTGTTCTACATAATGGTGTCTTTAAACCTCTGAGTAATAGTGACTGCAGTGTATTTAAACACAAAATCCTTTTCAGAAGACTCACATGTGAACTCTCACTTTTTTGAAAATTGGCTGTAAACTCTGGAGAAAGGGACTTTAGAAAGGAGAAGCCAATCAAGATGATCTAAAAACTAGAGATGAGGAAATTAAAACTTGTAACTCAGCATGGAGACCATGATACATCCTGATAGTTGCAGAAGCCATGCATCTGCTTTCCACCCCCAAAGAAGGAAGCAAAAACATGAGAAAAAAGTTATTAAATGGCAGAGCTTAAAGGTATGCATTGTAGTTCTTTAAAGAGACCCTACTGAAGAGGAGGTAAGCAAAAAGAAGTGGCACATAAAATGAAGGGGGAAAAGGAGTTTTTGAAGAGCGTAAATGAAAACTTAAAACTTCATTTCCACAACTTTTTTTTTCTACTGATATATTTAAAGATATTGTGTCTGGTGAATTACCATACAGCAAAAAAGAGATTTAATTAAGTGAACAATGTTGCAGGGATTCCTTTTTTCCTTTTCCCTTTACTTTGACAAAAGTTGTATGATTATTGATTTTGAACCTACTCTTTTAAATTTAAAAAGATACGATGCTCCCATGAATTGAAATACCAGAAAAGAAAATCTTGAAACAGGCGGATAAATTAAAAGAAATGTATTCCAGACTCAGGTGGTATATCTCCTGGAGTTTGGACAGAACTTGGAGATCCTCAGAAAAAATGTGAAAACTCCCATTAGTTTCAAGTACTATACCAGGTGATTGGAAGGCACCTCTTAATATACTGTAATGTAATATTAGATAATATAATACAAGGTGATTTCAGCATTACAACTAAAAAAAAAATTTAAAGGACCAGGAAAATGTTTTGAGGAAAGATTTGAAAGATTACCCTTAAAGAATGAAAAAAAAATAAAAATGAATTATAAAAACAGTAGCTAAACATGATTACATAAACACAAACCAGATATAACACACTACTGTGAAAAATTGGGTAGTAAAACCAGTTTCTATAATAATAAATTAAAAATTTTCAGTATGTCTAAAAAAATGGGGGTTTTTAACTGAAGTTGCATAATTGACATTGGCACTGTAAACTGTATAATTTGAGACTAGAGCTAACTGGTAGCTGGTGCTCAGCAATTCTATAATTTCATTGCTGTTTTTCTTAAATTTTTCATCCCACACTGATTTATTGAGAGATAGGATACAACCTAGGGTATGTTTGGCTCAGCATCCGTCCCCAGCACTGGCCCTTAGCAGCTGTGTAGTGTCAGAACAAACTGTGGTAAGAAACTTCTAAGGTTTAACTATGTAGACTATAAATAAAGACCTCCATTTGTTTTCTTTGACTTTGCTATTTGCTAATTTCATGTGATGCCCTATAATGATGTAGTTAAAAAAAAATGTGAACAGTTGTTGCCTTTTATCTCCTCCATGCTTTTGTTGGATTTGCCGCTATTTCATAGGCAAACCCAGAATGTGAAGCAGAAGTCCCCTGCCTCAAAATGGCCAGTAAAATATTTGCTGTAGGTAGAGGTTATGTAGCAGGCACTAGCAGTTCTTTGAGATTTCAGTAATCCTTGCACAGCCTCATTTCTTTCATTTCTCTTAGGTAAAGGGCTTATGGGGGGAAACCTAAGTTATTTAGATGTTTAGAACCCTCAGTTTCAATACAATTCTTTTCTCTTCTTATTGAAAGTGTTTGCTGTGACAGCCTTTGGAGAGGATATCAAAACCCCAGTTGGTCAAAAGGCATTTTACACTCCTTTTGTAAATTCCTCAGGACTTGCGTTTTCTCTGAAGTGTTAGACTTTTATGCAAAGACATGTCCCATTAAGCTATTTTCCTTTGGCTGTCATTTATTAAGTCTGGCTAACAGTGAGGTTTGGCATCCTGCTCCTTACATCATGTCACGTTGAAAGTGACTTGTCTGTTGTGACTGCTTGTTCATATATTGATGAGCAACCTTACAGCAGTGCAGATTATTGACATTGTAAATAACCCCATTAACACTGAGCTGTTTCAACCCCCTGGCCCACCAGCATTTTCTAGGATTTAATGAAGATTTATACTAATACCACATCTCTCTCCAGCTTCATAAGAACACATTCCTATTCAACCAGATTTTATTACACCAAATCCACCATGTCATTAACTCTATAGTAAGTGATTTGCTTCCCATTGTACTCAGTGTTACCTTCCTGCAATGTTAGTAAGAAGTATCTTCAAAATGGGAAGTCAAATGAGGCAAACCCTGCAGATTCTTAGAATTACTTGTAATATGCAGAAAAGTTAGGAAATGACTTTGGCTTAATCACTCAATTTCTGAGTAACATATATCTGCATTGTGGCCTTATGATATGTCTTCCCACCAAAGCATTTGGGTTTGAGTGGTAATGAATTGCTGTGTGTTGTTTTCCATTATTTTCCTAAGTCTGTAGATAATAAATTAGTTAAATTGTTACATTGTGTGACAGTATTTTTCTTTAGAAAGCTCTGTGATTGAAGACGGTGGACAAGCATGAGGTCCTGGTTTGGTTTGTACATAAGATAAAATAATTGCTTTTGGATAGCAAGTACCAAAGCAACAGAATTATAAATTGTTTGGGATTGGACATGAACCTGCTGCAGCCATGGAGCACTATCCTTTGATGGATATATAGTGAGGAGATGAAGGGTATTTCAGCAAAAATCATGCATCTCTCCCTACTTTTGACAAACACAGAGCGAGTGTTAATCCCTTATTTAATCTTGTGTTTCAAGCCAGACCAGGACCATGCTCTCTGTAGCCTTTTATGTACCCTTTCTGACTTTAGATATCCCATGAAAAAGTAATCATTCCTCCTGTAAGGCACCGGTTGCCTAATCTTCCCAGTGCCTGTCTTTCTCTGCAGAAGTGAATGCCTTCTCACCCACCCACAGGCCCCAGGAGAGAAGCCTTCCCCCCACTCCCTGCCTCTGCTATAGGAGCAGTAACATTCATTTGTCTTCAGTGAGAGAGTCAGGGATATTATTGTCATAGTTGCACATCATCACTCGTCTCTTCCTTTTAATGCTTTTACCTCTCTGAGTTGAAGCTTCACAGTACATCCACTTATATAGCAGAAACTTTGGGCTACAATTCAGTCTGTTTGGGCCCTATTCATATGTTGTTCTGTTTGGGTTTGGAAACTTTATTCCTGTTAAGATTCTTAAAAGTGACAAATACAGAAATCATATAGTCTTATTAAAACAGAGCCTTGTCTAGAATAACAATAAAACCAAAACATTTAAAGAAAGTCTGCCTACCCATCTGATTAATAATCTTACCATGCCCTGTTCATAGAATGTTCACTGCTAATCTTTAGCTATTTACTTAAGAGAGGCTTATCTCCTGTCTTTCTGGTTTTTTTTGCTTGTCTTGCATCTACCTATTAAATCCACATCTTCATACTGTAAATATCCCAGCAGTCAAGTTACCTACAATATTCATAAGCTGTTTCAAAGAAGCCACAAATGTATTCTGATTTATTACAAAAAGATCTATTCTGATTTATTACAAAAAAGATCTAATGGATTAACTCTAAATTATATTTTTTCGGTGGTACTGAGGTTGTTTTAAAGTTTATATTGAGAGACATATGCTTATGGTTTTAGTCATAGGACCTGCACAGTTCAGTGCAGGTAAGAGATAGCATCTCTTTATACATAAGATAAAGTAGTTGCTTTTGGGTAGCAAGTACCAAAGCAACAGAATTATTTCTTTGATGCTGAAGAGCCCTTGCTGTAGCCTTTGTGCTGAGCAATATACAGACCCAGAACAAAAAGGTCCCCGTCTCCCCCCACAATTTCTCATTAATGCACTATGATGGAAGCCCTTAGAGCACAAGTGAAAACTGGGAAAACTTCCACTTTTTCACTGAAGGTGATCGTTACTCTAAAGGTCAGAAATTGGCGGTCCCTCACAAATACACATCTATCAGAAGCAAAATGGGCGATCTATAAGCATGATTATTCCTATTATTCTCTATTCCTGTTTATTTTTAAGAAAGACATTTGAGATGTATGGCATTGGCAGAGCTCATGAACCTAAGGTCTGTTAATATTCTTATCTATTTTTAATATACATAGATTATACCCTAAACAATGCCCCCTTAATGTACTTTGTTTTGCATATTTTCTTTCACATGCTCTAGTAACCATGGAAAACTCACATACAGATCATTCTATTCTTTGAACTATAAGATACTCATTTGGGACTGTCTTTTATTCTGTTAAATTTATGCAGTCTTGAAATAACTCTGTAATTGAAAACAGTTTGCTTTATGTGATCAACGATGGAATGAATGCATATATTTTATATATATATATGCACACACTTCTTCTTTGCCTAGAGTTTGAAAGCAAGTACTGATTGCAATACTTTCCTTCTTCAAAAGGAGTGGAAAATATTGTGTAATACTTTCCAAACAGAAGCTGGATCTACTCAGAATGCCTAGTTTTTAAACTTTCCAGTAATTAGGGGGGGGAAGCATGTTTATTGTTTGATCAGGAGGACACAGATTTGCTAATTTTTATATATGGTTTCATATTCTTTATATGCCTTCTCGTAACTATATTTTCGATGTCAAGCAAGAAAGTCTCACTTTTTTCCAGTCTTGTATTTTCATGCTCCAGTGAACTTGCATTATTTGTGACAATTTTCCCATGGACAATTTTCCCACAATGATTGTATATATCATATAGCTGCAGTTTGAAGTGCTTAATAGATTTTAAATTAGCCTTGTATAGCAAACTTCCTATGTCAAAGTCAGTTAATTTACAAAGACAATATTAGGAGAATGGAGAAAAGATTTCCATTAGGGAAATCTACCAGTAGAGAATGGAGTTTGAAAGTCATTAGCTACCATCATCTTTTGAAATGTTTTAGTAGTAGTAACTATTTTTTTGATAGCAGTCCTCTACTGCTCCATCAGTCTGACTGGAAATCGTGACAGGTTCTAGTAACTGATACCTGTTCACCTTCCTTTGAGATGATTAAAATCACCTCTCTTCTTTCTGTAGTGAGAAACACCTTCAGCCTATATTCCAATGATAAATTTCTTCCATCTTCACCTATTATTAAAAATACTCCCTGATAGGTATGATATAGCAATATATCATGCAATATACCCTGCTGTATATGATTTTTGTTTGCTTGCTTTTATTTCCAAGTAGCCAAGCAATTATCTGTTTCGTAGATTTGTAGATTTCTGTCCAGAAATGCCGATCCTGGATACTCATTCCATTTTCAAAATTCTAGGTGGTCCCAAAAATGTGCACAGTAATTATATTAAAAGAGAAGTTAGCTAAATAGGCCTATGTTTCAACCAAACTCACTACTCCCTTTCCCCCACAATCAAAACCCCACTCATTTGACTAATCTTTTGGAGACAAACCCCATAGATTTTCACAGTTTAGTGTTTGCAAATGTGAATGCTCTATTTTAATTGTACATTTAGATTTGGAGCCCATTAATGCAAGCTGCGGAGTGCTTTTAATTTGTCTTGTCTTTTTTCACTACATATACTGTGTAGTCTGAACCTTTTTTGGGAGAAGATATTACTGGTAATAGCTAATTAATTGTATTTGGAACACTCTTTTAAGATGCTTGTCTCAAGAGGATATATATTTATGGAATTAGGATTAAAGCAATGTCTGTGTTTGTAAATTGCATTCTAATACAAAGATAGTTTTGTTACTTTTAAATATGTTAGCTTTGGAACTGGAATCCTAATAAAACAATCCATGCAAAATTATTGGCTTTTGCATCTAGACAATCCACAAGTAAATTAATTTAGGATGTAGCTACCGGAATCCATATGATATGCTGCAAACTGCAGTTATATGGGATAAAGTCCACTTGGCTATCAGTTTTTATGTTAAACCCTACAAACAAAGAAATCACTCTCATCTTTGAAGTTCCTGAACCACAGTGGATCAGGGAATGCTGGAAGAATATACCAGCTAAGTTTTGTCGGTATTTGCTCTGATTTTAAACTCTTCCTTATGTATGCATTATTGGCCACTATCAAAGTCAAGATACTGGTCTTGATGTAGCTCTAATCCTATCCTCTGGAGAATACTGCTCTAATAATATTTTTAAGTATTTGGACTTTATTCATGCATTAGTCCACACCATGAAACTCTTAAAGCACTATCATGTAATGAAAAGTGAAAATCCATTTCAGAGAAGGAGGAAAATTCAGATGATGAAAACCTAATGCTCAAACAAGCCAAGAATCTTTTCCCATTTGAAAACAAAATAAAACAAAACTCTCTATACTTAGGATGTATAGTAAGTTATGTGAAAAAAATACAAGAACAAAAATGGTTATTCAAAACTTAATATCTTAAAGCACCTCCTAAATAGAAGCTATGGAATTTTAAGGTACATTATTGCAATTACCTGACATGTACACAGAAAATAGGATCAATAGTTCCTGTGCAAAGAGCCAAACCTTGTTTCAGAACTTCATGGTTCATCAATACTAATTATATTATACCAGGGGTGTTAGCTTATTCCATACATGTGTTTATAAAAAGCATGTGTATTGCTTCTGTGTATTGCTTATATCTTTTTCTGTCTTTACTTTAAACTAATTTTTCTGTCACATCTTTACTTAGGTCTGTGTATATGGCTTGTATGCAAATACTTACGCAGATGAAGTACAATACAGCAGATGTTTAAGCACTTCATCTGTCCTTGAACTCAATAGGACTACTTATCTACTTATCTCTGTTACTTGTATTCATAGAAGTACTATAGGTTTGAGTCCTTAAACTCTAAGCTCTGCGACAAAGTTTTATGCCTATTAGCTCAACCGTATCTGGGAACAAAGCCCTAAATAAATAAACAGAACAGCTTAAATTTTAAACACACAATTGTGGAAGTAGAGCACGTCAACCTCTGTAGCTTGTTTATATTTTAAAAACATAAAATGAGGTGATAGATCTGTAAGACATTTTCAGCCCTTACCTTCTTATTGTTTGGTAATGAAAATCAAAATTGTGACATTAACATATCTTTTAAGTCAGCTAACTGATGCTGCAGCATTATGAGTCATCTCTTTAACCCAAGCTGCTTTAAAAAAGAAGTATTTTAATGGTGATAAAAGGTACAAGGGTGATAGGCCTACAGGTCTTACTCTATTTACCCAAGAAATAGGGAAAAGCAGTAAAAGTTCAGGATGACTTCTGTGAGCTAGAGAGGCAAACTGTATTTTTTCAACATCTTGAGTTCTCTGCTGAAACTGCAGATGAAGGCAGTGGTTTGAGATACTCACCCTCGCTGCTGTAACTGCATTGAACACAGTAGTCTATTGTATTAGCCGCTGAATAGCTAACAGATTGACAGCATGTAGTCATCTGATACCTGATCTACTCTGTAACCAGAAATTTATATGAGAAGTTCTTCACATGACCTGCATTAGGACCCAAGCCTAGCAGAACTTCTAACCTCCCTAGCACAGCCATGGGGCTGCTGCCACCAGAGGTGATGCTCTGAGGTTACCATGACAGACTGGCTGCATCAGAATCATCCCCATGCTGTGGGGTCAGGCTGCACAGGACAGTTTGATAAGCACCTGTGTCCTTTCCCTCAATTTATAAGGTGAAGGTAATAAGGGATTTCCTTTTCAGAACACAATGGTTCAGTTCAAGCCCATTTTTCTTCTAGACAGTAGGCACCATTGCAGCCTATGGCTACAGCGTAGCTCATTCTCTGGTTCGTCAAGGATTATTCTGGTGGATGAGAACAGTTGCCCAGTGGAATTATGTCATATGCTGGTCTTGAATGACTGTTATGAGTTCAGTCGCTGTTGGTACTGTGCAGCACGCACACACCACTTGCAGAACCTCTCTTCCCACGGTTAGTGTGATTGCCATTTGTCTATAAAACTAGGTCATTCACGATTCCTACAGATGACAGGACAATCAGTGTAGCGACACTCTCATTTGCTTGCTTGAACTGCCACATGATCCAGGTCTTCCATTCTCCATGTTAACTGCCAAGCAGAGGTCCTCAAAGGTTCATGTAGCATGGAGTCTCCTATTGTCTCAGTATAGGCCGGGGAAGAGGAGCTATGAATTACATACAGATCTTCATTTGGGTCCCACTGCAAGGAGCTTTGACTGTTCAGGATTATAACTCACTAAATCAGCAAGTATTTGTCCCCAAGTTGGTGAACATTGTCATTGACGATTTATGAGCTCTGTGATGTAGTCTACCAAATAAGTATGTAACATCTGTGATTTCTAGAGCTTGTACATCTTCACTAGGGACAAAGCAGCACTCTCTTCTCCATAGGGATTGTGGTCACTGCCAGACATAGAGCATATGTCTGATTGTTTATGTTACTGCCTATCACTATTCCTTTTCATCATGCTGCTTTACTCAGCATTGGCCAGTCAGGCCCTGAACTCTTGCAGATAGAGTGCAAATGCCTCTGCAGGTACCTGGCTCCACCAAACAGACCATCGAGGGCAGTTTCCAGATCATCATGACAACTATAGTTGACACATGGTACCATAGTCATCAGGTATGCAGTAATGAAAATGTAGTAGTGCAGCCATAACTTGTCTGAAACTTCATGGAGCCTTTCCAGTTGGAATTGATGCTGCAGAACAAAGCTGTACAGGCATCCTTGATGCAGATTAACATTTAATATGTGGGCAGCATGGATACCCCAAGATAAAATAGCAGTCCAAGTGCATACCATTTGCCATCACATAGCACAGTTGCTAACAGCACTTTGTCTACACTTACTCCTGGCAGTTGCAGCGAGGTATTCTTGCAGAATCTGCCACCGATTCACCCTGTTATCCAAACAGCACTGCATAAGCCAGGAGTTCCATCAAGGAAATGATGCTTGGTCCTTTTGAGCTCTTCACAGTGCTTCTCGGTCTAAGAGCTGAAGGAATCAGTGGAACAACAAAAGTCATTATGTCTCCATCAGAGGTGTTTGTGGAGGCAAAGGTGTTTGTGCTTGGTAATGTCTGGAGAGCTACAATTCACTGGAGGTTCCCCAGGCACAGCCTACTACGACATCCACATTTCCAGGACACTATCTTTGTGCAATTATTCCTGTAGTGACCATATCTAAGGAGAATTACTTAGTGAGGAGCAATGGATGCAGTGACTTAGCACCTGCTGGCAGACATGTGAACCCAAAAGAAATGGCATAATCCTGGGAGGAGCCTGAATGACATGACAGCAGGACCATGGCACCTTTGTTTTTGGAGCATGGTACTAATCTTATGGTGTGCGGGGAGCAGAACATCACTCACCTGCTTACCTCCAGGTGGAATTCCTTGGGAGGAACGGGCACCTTGTCAGCCCTGTGACCGTGCATGACGTGACTGGGTGTAACCTAGGTGGGGACATACTTTCTTATCAAAATAAGCACCTGTGGCTGCTGCCTTGTGAACAAAGCAGTGCAAGTCACTGTACTTTGTCCTGTGGACTTCCACTTCCATTCTGCACCAGTAAGAAGTTGGAAGAAAAACTCTTCTCACTTTAGGAATTTTTTATCCAGCCAATTGCAGTGTGCAGTACTCTGTTGGCTGGCCAGTGCTGCTTTGCAGGGCAGGGGACAAGCTGGCATTGGTGGCCTGCAGGCAAGGTCCTCCTGCATCCTTGGGCTGTCTCAGTGTCAGAAGAGGCCAAGACACAGAACTGGTGGCTGGACCCAGCCCAGAGAATTGTGGAGTAATTCTGAAGATCTTCTGTAGCTCAGTGTAGATTGGGAAACTATATTTAAATACCACCCTCCTGTTTTTTTCAATTTCTCCAAGTTGAATAAGCACTTCTTGTCATCTTACATGAGAACAACCTCTGGTAGATCATTTGCTGTCTCTTCTTACTGCAGCTGGTGAGCATTCCTCTCAGCAAAGTCAAAGGCATGAAAGTGGCATTTTTAAATCTTGATAAAGGCCCTTGTCTCCTCTTATCTGCGTACAGTATCTTGCCAAAGTTGCTTGTAAATGAGGTGGCTGCTCTAAAGCTTGTTAGTTGTGTGTTTTTGTAAGATGATGGGGCAAGGTATGCAGGTATTAGGATATGACCCAAGGGGTTGGAAGAGTGCATGAAGTCATGAGGCCTCATCCTTTGCAGGATAAAGAAGCCAAAACAATCAACATCTTGCATAGATTGTGGCCATGCAAGGGCAGGGCCCTGCTGTGAACTATTCTCTAGTCTCTGCCCATATTACGCCACCTGTGAAACAATTTGTTTTGTCCCAGAGCAGAAGCTGAGTGTAAAATAATACAAAAGCAGTGGTGGAAGTTCAGGGAGCCTGTGCAAGGCATGTCACACTAACAGGCAGTGCTGTCTGAAATGGCTGCTTTGGAACTGGTAATTGCTTTCTGATGGTTTTTTGTTAATATACTGGGAACAAATAAACGTTGTGTGTCTTTCTTGCGAGTAAACAAGATTGCATCAAAGATTCATTGATTCTATCATCAGTTTCTCATCCTGACACAATCTGTAGGATCTTGAGTGTAGGGTAGCTGCTTTAAGCAGCACAGAGAACACTAATAGGAACTAATTTAAATTTCAATTTGCAGCCCTCATCTAAAGGTGCATAAACGTCAAAAGCAGATAACCCTGTATTTCAAATGTAAAGTTAAATCTTAATTTGCTGCATGAGCTGCTGTCTGAAAATACACAAAGCACTTCCTCTTTGGAATGATACACAAAGCACTTCTGTGCTTTGAAATGATTCATAGCAGATGGGGGGAAAATGCATCATTAATTGATTCTTCAAATAAAACACCACAAGTATAACTGAGAGACCCGTCTGGAAAATCAAATGGAGTAAATTTTCAGAGGTTTGTGCTTTTCACAGAAGTCTCTTGGCAGAATTTCAAATCAGCTTGATGATTAAGCAACAGGTCATTTTAAACCATGTTTGCGTTAACAAACCTCTGTAACCATACTCATACTAGGGCAAGGCATAGTACACAAAGGGTTTGTTAGATTATAATTAGTTTAGATTACTTTCCATTATGTATCAGTAAAGGCAGCCTGTGGGCTGGCTCATGTTTCACGTTACCCTGCTGTTCCTGTTGGTGCAGCAGTAGCTTTGGGTGAGCTGTCTGCGTGACAGTATCTGAAAAAACCTGCCCAGCAGTGTTAAATGGTGACCCCTGCACTTTTTTGGCCAATGAACCTGTACTTGCCATCACCCATCCTTATTGTCAAACTTTAAACTGAAAATAGGACAAAAGTGATAGAAACAGTGCAAGATTGTATTTCGTAAGAGTCTTTGGGCTCCTTGTAAGCAAGTCTCTACATTACACTTTGAAAAGTCACTGCATTAAACCATATTCTTACTACTGTATCAATACCAATGCAGAAACAAACCTGTAATCTGTGACATCAGAAATTGGTATTAATTACTTTGCAGTCTTCAAACCGACTCAAGAGCAGTATGTTTTACAGGCTGTTTATTCTCAGGTGATCCAGCTCTAAAACCACAGAATTTTTTTTTTTTTTATTTCATGAATTCCCACTGACACTTCTGAAGGGTGTTTTAATCCTTTTGCGTTATTATGTAGTTTTTTGATTCATTTTTATGTGGTGTGGTTTAGCACAGCGGTATGGACACACCCACTGCATCTCAAAGTGTAATCTTTCTGACACCTAAATGACATTTTTCCATTTTCTTGGGTAATGAATAATTTATAGTGTGGGCCTGAAAAGAGTCTATGCTCATATTTAAATATCTGCGAAATTTACAGATTCACTTTTTCATTCTGAAAGCTCTAAGATAATACAAAATGTTTCACTTACTGCACTTCCTTCTTTTTCTCTAAAGAGATTATGCCCTGCAGATTGTAAAAATGCTTTATAAACTATAGCTCAATCAGTAATTTAATCTAAAGGTACATGACTTCGCAAGGCTAGCTGGTGTTTCCGCTGTCAAAAATTAAGGAAGAAATAATTAGAAAAATTATGCTTAATCCAAGCCTATCTGTAATATTAAAAGGATGTGTATATACATATATCTCTACATGTAGGTGTAGGTATTGAGGTTCAGAGGAGTCTGCATCTTACAAGTCTAGAAAACCCTTTGTGCATTTATTATGTTTCATTATTTCTGAAGTTAGATTATTTTGTCTCAGACCAAGAACAGGAAAAGCTCATTTAAGGCAGAAATTTGAGAGAGAGTTTAAGGTAAAATTGAGAGATACAGCAAGTATATAAATTACAAAGAGCTAACGAGAGGAGAGTAGGCATCCAAATTCCTATATTGCCAAAGAATGCTGCCCGGCAAACCAAGGAAGCAGGCCCTATGAAGGTCAGTCCAGGTTGAAGTTGTGGGGTTAGAAGTCTGAACTCAGGGAGGAAAAAGGCCAAGACAGAGGCACACTGTAGACAAAAGAAAGAGGGAGGAAACAAGAAATAGCCCGAGACGTGCAAACAACAGGGTGATGCAAAGAGGCTACACTGCCCATCACAGAAGTCCTCTGAAAGACAAGGCAACCTGTTTATTATGTCCTGTCTGGACCTGCATTTTTCTTGCTTCATGTTGGGTTGCAGATTATTTGGCAAAGGTGGATGGTATTGGTCACTTTTCCCAAGCATCACTGTTGAATATTTAACTCTTACCTTAATATACAGGAACTAACTTTTTATCAGGCAAGGCTTAAAGATAGAAACTAGTGAATCTCTTAAGTGATCTGACAGTCAAGGGTATGCCTCTTGAGAGCAGCAGGGGTTTTCAACAAGATAAAGTAACATTCTTCTCAACGTGCCTTTTTCCTAGCATGAGTTGTGTGATTCAGGGGAAATAATTAGTGCATATTCTTTACAATCAGTTATAAAGATGAGGCTTGGAACCAGCCCCGATGCAATTACCTCAGCAAAGATCAGCACCTCACTGCACCCAGTCAGCCGTACTCAACTACCGCCCTGAGAATAGCCTCTAGAAATGGTGAATGACTTAGAGCTTCACCTGGCAACAATTGACCACCATTTCTGAATTAAAAAAAAGTATTCACCCTCCAAATCTGGCCTTCCTGAAAATATTGTTGTCTAGGTAATGGGATATTTTGCAAATCATCTCGACCAAATTAATAAGGTAGTGTGTATCTGCTTAAGTCTACTGGAATAGTGCTACACAGATATATACTAAATGAAGATGTCGCCTAACAATTTTACATTACTTATTAAAACCAGACCCAAGATCCATTTAAAACTTTTACCAAAGCTGGTACATATCTGAACTTCCTGACTGCCACTTTGATGCAAAGAAAAGGGGTTTTTTTTTCATGAATACATATATCTTTTAAATATAAAGTAGTTTCAATACAATATGGTTTCTAAGAAGTTGATTCATTATTCTGAACTACTGATGTGGCATATGCCATATTGCCATCAACGTCTGATCACACAGCTCCCTACATCATACTTATAGCTCGTTCTTGTACATTATCATCTCTTTCCAGCTTTGAAGCTCTATCATCCTTGCCAAGATCTGGAAGTGCAGCTCAGGTTACGGCAATGCCTACAAATCAGTAGTGGGTAAGTGCCATTTTAATGTGTTGGGCAGCAATATATTTTAATATTTATTCATTTAAATTCAATATGTAAAACTCAAAATACACATGAAATATGTTGAATGTTCATGTAAACCTCTAAAAAGAAAAGTGTTTATTGTGCTTCTAATGTGGAAGGAAATGTTTAAGAAAAGATTCTTCAAGAGTGATCTTGACACTTCAATGCTATGAAGCTTTATAATATTGGTTATTGGTATTGTAAGTCAGGGAGTCTGATGTGAGCAACATGACTTAGAACAAATTTTTTTCAGACTGAGTGCTTTAAGTATGAAGTTTGTCATTACGCAGACAGTAAATGAACTGATTTTCAAATACTACTTACCCAGGATTATATCAAGTCCACTTTAGATCTTCACTCAATTAAAGACAACCCAGACTGGAAAGCCAGATCTTAGGGTCCCTTAGTAAGGGGACATCACATAGGATGTCCTCAGGTACAACAGCTGTCTCATAAGCTCTGTCAGCATCTTCTCTTAAGGGCTTTTTAACACTTATCCTGCACCCTATCTGTATCAAGATCCGACAAAACCCCAATGAGATAGCTGATGGTTTCAGATAACGGTAGGTATCTCAGAACAAATTGAAAGGAGTTGAACAACCTCTGTGAGGTTCACAGATAGGAACTACAAGCCCAAGTACTTCTGTAAGGTACTTACTGCCAACATTTCCACACTACTGATATTCACAGTCCTGTAGCTTGTTAGCCGCTTGCTGTCATATCAACCTAAAACTTTTTGGCCCCTAAATGTTTGCTGATAAAATCCCATAGGTACTTCCATTTCTGCTACTGGACACACACTTTATGAGGGGAGAATCAGGCTTGCCCAATATCAGACCAGGGCATTTGTGATAACACACCCAGCTGAAGACAGCTTTTGTCCCAAACTAGTTTCCTGAACTTCACTCTGCCTTTCAAATCCAAGTCAGATAGTAGTTCTTAAGGCCATAAATCTTACCCATGATTTAAAAGGTTTTGAAGATGCTCAGAAATCAAGAAAAAGAATCTGAAAGAATCTAATGAAGAAATCTGGAATTTTTAATTAGGATCACTGTATTTAATTTGAAACCTCCTGAATGAATAATTCCAGACTGGTGTTAGAAATTCTCTTTGCAGTAAGAATAAGGTGTCTTAAATTGGCACTTAGAGGCCTGGATTAGAGCTCAGCTATAATTCTAAATCCAATTTCCTATTATCTTTAAAGTGTGTATTTGGAATTGTTCATGATTTTGTAATTTTTTGTGCAGCATACAGAGTGATAGTGTAAAAGCAGAAAAGATAAGAAGAGTCAGAAAGTAGTTAGAGTTCAGAAAAAACATCCAAATTAATCTCTTTTGGCTGACAATGTTGTATAAAAATTTTAGAATTATGAATAGATAAAAAGCTTACTCTACGTTTCAGTGCACCCAACTTAACCTCGCAGAATTCTGCAAGCTTTGGGAAACATTTTGGACAGACAACCTATGATGAGAGTATAATCTCAATCAAAACATATCACTGCTCTTACATCAAGTTAATTAAGGAATGAGTTGCTCAGAGATATAAATTTTCACAATAAAGTGTTTCACTTATATTACACTCCACTGTGAGACTGAAACTTTGTACTATCGTAGTTATAGTACAAAAACTGTGGACCTTTAACAGAAAAGTTAACTTTTGCTAGAAGGTTGAAACATCTCATCGTATATTAATTTACCAGCATCTTTTAAAAAGCGCAGCACAGCTTCTATCATATTTATTACTTCTTATGAATGACATCAAGAATGGCTTCTTCTGAATCAATGAAAATCTTGGAGGTTGGTAAACTGATTACTTGGAGGATAGTTTAGTTTTTTTACTTAAAAGTCACCAAGGTTAGAATCATAAGCAGCCAGGTTATTTCACCCTGAGCTTTTACTTTTCCCTAATAGTGATGTAATAAACCCTTTTTAGTTATTAGGTAGTTTAGGTTCAGAAAAATATTCTGGGTGAACTTTGACTAAGTTGCAGAAAAAATATATCTTAAATCTCAAAAATATATAAAAAGAGTCAGATTTGCTTGTAATCAAGGTACTTATCTCTGTTCCTACTCCAGATTGTATGACAAGTGACTTAAACATCTATGTGCCTGCTTTCCCAGTGGAAGAATAGACACAGGAGTATTCACTTCTACATAATTAATACTTGAAAAGTATAATACGTGTGGAATGTGTTAGAAGGACATTTTCTGAAAATATTTCTCTCTTTACTGCAAGACTGCATTGCTGATTGTCTAAAAGCATTTTGAACAGAGAAGTAGTATTACAGATTATAGCTTGGTAGTTTAATTCATTTGTGCTTTTGCAATTTTAAAGTTACAAGGAATTTTGGAAAAGTGAATACTATAGGAAATTAATATTTATCAGGGAGGAAAGAAATCTGTTTCTTACATTACAGGCCAGCAAAACTTTGCATTTTATCCCAAACGCTAAAGTACGTCTGGCGAATATAATGAAAGATTCACTTTGCGTCTAGTCATAAAATGTCAGTGAAATAACCTTTTGACTTTGATCTGCCTTTTGGCTTATAACTTAGAATTTCCCAGTGATAGTATCTTTGGCGTAGCACAAGGAAGAAACTTAAGCTAAGTTCTCCAGCAAATCAGAATTTAAAATGTTAAGTAAAAAAAAAAAAAAAAAAAAAAAAAAAGTGCTTTGTGTTTAAATTTCCAATTATCTTTCTGTTAAGTCTGAAGAGATGTTTGTGGCAGGAGGCTTGAAATCTCTCCTTCCCCATGTGCTAAGAAGAATAATTCGGTGCAACAGACTCGGTATTAGTAATACTTCCGGAATGGCAGAGGGTAGGTAAACCGAACAGCTCTGAAGTGCAAAATGACTGCATTTTAGA